>RJWJ010021649.1:0-27663 GCA_004363605.1 Indri indri | reverse complement strand
TGATTCTTTTCAACTTGCCAGTGTTCATCATCTTGATGAATAAGTGGGTAAAAGGCCTCATTTTTTTCCTAAAGCTGATGAATGAAAGTGAACTTTTCATACCACTTATTAAAACATAAGATAAAATTACAATAATTATAATAGTATTTATTCTATGGGTAGAAAAATTAACAGATCAATGAAGTAAAAAAGGGAGCATATATATTGACCTTATTATAAAAAATAGCTTAGAATGTAATAAAGGTGACACTATAAGTCAATGGGAAAGGAAAGACTTGTCAGATGAATGGTGCCAAGTCACTTGGCTAATGATTTGGAAACAACGTTAACTTAAATCCTAAACTTGTATTCTATACCAAAGAAAACTCCAGATGGATTAAATTAAAGTAAAATGTTAGGAAAGAAGAACATAAGAAAACCATAAAGAGAGAACTGTTTTTCAAGTTAGTTAAAGGAAGATTTTTTAAGCACCATAACCTCATACATATCGACAATCCTCATCACAAGAAAAGTCCATGTTTATATTGGGCTCCAATCCTAGATCTGTCATAATTCCTATGTGAGTTTTTTTGGGGGGCAAATCACTTACACTCCTTGGGCCTTACTTTGTTCATTTTTGAATTTAGGTATTAGATCAAATCATCTTCAAGATCTCTTCTAGTTCTTACCATCCGTAATTCTGGTTCTGAGTAAAGTCTGTTTTCTTCCCCATTTACGATGACCAACATGTGACAGGCAAGACAGAAAAGCAGACCGAGTGAACTATTTTCTATTCTGATTGTGGAAATAAGATTCACAGGAGATATTAATGTTTAAAATTTTCCATTTGTGCATTTAACACAACATTTGTTATAGCCATTTATGTACGCAACAAAACATACAACCTGCCCTAGGCACTTTTGTTATCACTTTTAATTCTCAGACCATGTTAGAAATATTATTACTCCCATTTTACAGATAAGAAATTCAGAATCATGGAAGTTAAGATATATGACCAAGCCATATAATTAGTAGGTGGCTCTTCAGAATTTGGAGATATAGTTTCCTTTGCCAATCTGATTCAGAATCTAGGAAAATTATTCTAAGAGAAATTATGCAAAAAGAGCAAACCCTTACACACATATAAAATATTAATATGATGTAATTAGTATTCCTTAAAAAGTGGTTTCATTACTAAATGACTTAATGTTGTATTTTTAAAACAAACTTAATTTGAATTTGGGGTTAATTCCTTTGTTGACTTCAGCAAAAATACCTGAACTGTAAGTGTTCTAGCCTCCTTTCAGGTTTGCTTAGGCATCTCTTCCACTGGCTTCACTGATACAGCATAGAAATTGTGGCAAAGCCCAGGGGAGTTATTGAAGTAGAAGTCTCAACACCACTCAGGAAGGCATGCCAAATTAAATAAAAAGAGCCCCAGCAGTTCTGCAGCTGTGTGCCAACCCAACTGCTGCTGTGAGGTAAATGAGGACCAAACTTCATTTCACTTATGACCCCAGCCAGTATTTAAACAAAATGCCTAGAGATTGACACACTGTTCTATAATAAGGGAATAAATAGCAATAGCAAAAAATAATTATAATAAATGATAAACTCATTCACAAAGACTTTCTTAGATCTTAACTGAAAGACCATCATTTAAACACATTTCTCTCATGCGGTCTCAAGAATACACATTTTTTTTTTCTTGTGTGAGTTGTAATTGAGATGTAGAGACAGTCCTTATCATTCTCTAGTGATTAATTTTCCAGATTAAAATTTCTATAGGAATTGCCACAAATAAATGCTATTAAACATAGCACCAAAAAAAAAAATAGCAATAAGAAATGAATTACATTTTTGCCAGTCTAAATTCATCAGAAATTTCTGAGTCTAGTGTGTTTCAGACTCCTTTGAAGAAAATTTTTATGTAAAATCAAATTATTACTTGTCTTTTAACTTTACAGAATGGTATGCTATTAACAAATTATAGCAATATAGTTGTTAGCAATGTATTAATCCTTGGATAAGTTTTTTTTTCCAAAATATATCCCAAGGAATGCTGGTTCTTTGGGATGTTAATAGGTATTCCATGAAAGGAGAGTTTTGAGGCCCCATGAAATTGGGAAAAATGAGGTTAGAGGGAGTCAGACTGGTTTTTATGCCGTTAGGCCCCCTGAAGTCACTAACAGGCTGATTGCATTAGGGACCTTTAAGAAGAGGGAATGCAGTTAGCAATGTTTCCCAAACTCACTCAGAACAGCTCACAGAACTATATTCTGAGGAACGCACTTTGGGAAATTTTGCTTGGTGTTAGATTTTATTTTAACTATTTTAATGGAAAAATTTCTACACTATAGTACATACTTTCCTTCCTTAGTCACATTTTACTGGAAGTTAATATTTTCTTGAGGCTTGGGGCATCGTAATAAACTCTATGTGATGTGCTGTAGAGGGTTTGTGAGACATGCAGTTGCTTGCACCTCAGATAGCTGCAGTGTGTTCAAAATAGTGTTTCTTCTGGAGTCTCCTCCATGGTCATCTCTAGTCACCACATTCTTTGAGTATCTGTCCACAATCCCCGTTGCTACTTCTGCTGCTAACTACTCTTTTATCATCCTAAGACCCCTCCCAGCTCTGAAAACCATGACCCTCTATGTGCCTTTTCTCTTTCTTTCTCTTTTTTTCCTTCCTTCCTCTTTCCCTCCCTCCCTCTTTCTTTTCTTTTCTTTTCTTTTCTTTTTTTTTGGGGGGGTGGGGCGTCTTATCTCTTTTCCCTTGAGGCCTTTCCTGTCCTTCCGGGCTTTGGCAACAATGTGGCTTGGCTTCTATTAGAAGGAGAATATTAACACTGTTTTCTCCTGGTTATTGAATCAGCCAATCTCATTGCATGGAATTTTGTTTCTGCTCACACTTAGAAACTCCATTTAGTTCCATTTCGATATCTTCACCTATTCTGTACAACATACTTTGTAAGATTTCAGTCTTTTGAAATTGATTGAGACTTATTTTATGGCCTAGGATATGGTTTATTTTGGTTAATGTTCCATGTGCATTTGAAAAGAACATATGTCCTACAGTTGTTGATTTGTAGTGTTCTATAAATATCAGTCAGGTCCAGGTGGCTCATGGTCATGTTCAGCTATTCTATATATTTACTGATTTTTAAAAATCTACTTGTCTTACCAATTACTGAGAGGAAGACTTTAAAATCTTCAACTCTAATTAAAGATTTGTCTATTTCTTCCTTTGGTTTTGATAATTTTTGTTTCACATATTTTGTGTCAATATTATTAGAGACATACATATCTATTATTATTGTGTTTTCTTGGTTAATTGAGCCTTTCATCTTTTAAAGAAAAATCCCTTTTTCTCTCTGATAATACTCCTTATCTTAAAGTCAATGTTGTCTGATGTTAATCTAGTTACTCCATCTTTCTTTTTCTTACAGTTTGCATGGTATAGCAATCTTTTTTGTTGTTACTTTCAACCTGTATCTTTAAAATTAAAATGCGTCTCTTATATATGTATATAGTTGTGTTCTATTTTTAAAATTCAAGTGTGATAATCTTTGCTTTTTAACTAGAGTGTTTAGTCCATTTCCATTTGATGTAATTATTGACATGCTTTGATTTAGAACAAACGTCTTTCTATTTGTTTTGTACTTATCCCATCTGTTTTTTGTTCCTCATTCTTTGTTTTCTGACTTAGTGTTACATGATTTTTAAAAATTTTTTAATATTCCATTTTAAGTCTCTTATTGGCTTTTTAACTATACTTATTTGTATTATTTTTAGTGATTGCTATAGGAATTAAAATATCCTTAACTTACTAGAGTTTCTTTGGAGTTAATATTGCACCCATTCACATAAAATGTAAGGATTTGAACTACAGAATACAATGCCTCCTAATCTTTTGTGCTGTTGTTGTCATGTACTTTACATATATTAGAAACTGTACAATACGTAATAATTTTTTGTTTTAAATAGTCAATTGTCTGAGAGAAATTAAGAGAAGAAATATATATAGTCTTTTATATTTACCACATAGATTTGAGTTCTCATTTTGTGTCATTTTCTGTCAGCCTAAAGAACTTCCTTTAAGCATGTCTTGTAGCTCTTGCCTGCTGGTGACCGTTAGGGTGGGGAGCTCACAGGGCGGGTTGGAGAAAGAATTCTCACACAGAGTTTAGAATAGAAAGAAGTACAAAGTTTATTTGTTTTCCCAAGAAAGAAAGAAGAAAGAGGGATACACACAGACACACACACACACACACACACACGCGCATATATATACATATATATATATTTATATATGTATATATGAGGGGACGCGGAAAGAGGTAAAGGCCACGGCACACAGAGGAAGGAAGGAAGTGCCAGGCAGAAAGGCCCAGCAGCTCAGTGCTTTTAAAGGGTAAAAAATGGCTTTTCTTTCTCTGCTTCAGCAGACTGATAACAGAAGTGGCAACAAAGTTGTTGCCGGTGTTCTTTATTTTCTCTTTTCTCTGTGAGGCCAGGTTATCTGAGTCTTTGAAATTTGTTTCTGATCGGAACTTAGGCAGAGAGCGGGAGTGGGGCATATGCACCCCACTGTCCACTAAGGGCTCTCAAAGCTGAGAAAGAACTCAGAGATACCAAGTTAGACCACAGGTGTTTTAATTAAACAAAGGGTAGTTGTGTTGTGAATTTTTTCCTTCAGAGGGGCAATTATGTGCTGTAAGTTTATTTCCCTTACTTTCTGTTTGATAGTTTATCTTCCTCTGTTGGGTTATTAGTAAGGCCACCTTTCAGTGACACATGATCATCTTTTATCAAAAAAAAAAGTCTTTATATTGCCTTTATTTTGAAAGATTTTTCACTGGATTTAGAATTTCCAGTAGCCATGACTTTTTTTTTTTCCTTATTCAATGCTTTAAAGTTCCTGTTTCTGAAGTCAGCCATCATACAAATCATCGATTTCCTGTATTGATAATGGGTCTTTTTTTCTTTTCTGGCTGCTTTCAAGATTTTGTTGTCTTTGACTTTCAGGGGTTTGATTATGATGTGTCCACACATGGTTTTCTTTGTGTTTTTCCTGCTTTAGGGTTCATTGCATTGAGCTTCTAGGATCTGTAAGTTTATGTTTTTCAGCAAATTTCTTTAAGTATTTTTCTCTACAATTCTCTCTCCTCTCCTTCTGGGACTTCAGTTACAAACAAATTATACAACATGATACTGTCCCACAAGTCACTGAGGAGCTATTCTTTTTTAAATATTATTTACTTCTGTTATTCGGATTAGGTAATATCTATCAATCTCTCTTTAAGTTCACTATCCATTCTTCTGCCCACTCTAATCTGCTGTCAAACCTATTGAATGTATTTTTTTTATTTCAAATATTTTATTTTCAGTTCTAGAATTTCCATTTGGTTCTTTTTTTATACTTTTAATTTCTCTGCTAAGATTTTTCATCTCTTAATTTATTATGATCATATTTCCTGTAAGGTCTTTAAAATATGTATAGTAGCAGCTCTAAAGTCTTTATCTGCTAATTCCAATGTGCGGGTCCTCTTGTGATCTCTTTTTATTCACTACGTTTTCTCTGGACTGTGAGCTACCTCTTCATGTTTCTTTGCATATACAGTAACTTTTATTGTTACGGAAATTGTAAATGATATGTTGCAGAGACTTGGAATCCTGTTATCTTGCTTTCTAATGCATTGATTATTATTCAAGTAATTTGGCTAGATTCAAACTCCGAACTCTATCCTTGCTGTGGTTGGTAGCAGCTGAAATCTCTGCTCAATTTTTCAAATCTTTAACTGTTGCATTTTTGCTAGACTGCTTAGAATCTCTTTCATATATGTGGAGCTCAAAGGTCAGCCAAGCATTTATATGGCATTTATTTGGAAATTTTGGAATCTCCCCTCCTCATTACAACTTCCTCATTTCTACAATTCCCCCTTATTTTCAGCCTTTATAACAGACCTAAACTCCATCCTCTTACTTCTCAAGCCAGTAAGACTGTGTGATGTTTTCTTCTTGAATTATAGCCACTCTGCATGTCACAGACTGAGAAGTACTTCCAGGCCAGAAGTCACATACACGTAAATCTCAGTTGTTGCCGCTCCCTTCTTTCAAGACCAACTCCCTCTAGCTTCTGCCTGCTTTCAGTTTTTCTTAGTATCTTCAAATAATTGTTTTCTTAAAAATATTTTGTCCAGAATTTATCATTGTTGTCTACAGGAGAATCAGTTCGTTATCAGTTACTCTGCCATTACCAGAAGAGTAACTAGGCAATTGTTTAGTCTTGCTGTTGTATTACCATTATCAAAAAGGGAAATATTTCCTGCAAATATGTTCATGTTATTTGCTCCTTAAGTGTTTTTTTAAAACATTCTTTGCTCTATTCCTTCTTCAAATGAGATAATAAGACAGAATTAGATGGGTTGTGAATTATGTAATACCTTCAGGATAGTATACGAATACTTATAATTTTAACAAGAGAATTACAAAAAAAGCTATCAAAGCTCAGAGGAAGTCAAGTCACCAATCAAGAACAAGGAAAGAAAAAAAAAGAAAGAAACTCAGAGGAAGAAGAAATAAGAGATGATTCCTTAAAGAAGGTTACCTTTAAATAGTTGTTAAAGGGTGGCAGGAAGTTAATAGCAGAGCAGAGAGAGAGAGACTATTCTAGAAGGAACATTATAAGAAATGCAAAAAAAGTGGTAGGTTAAGGTTCAAGTCTTACTGGTTACAGCTATAATTTATAAACTTAAAATGAATACTTAAAAGTTCATGGTGTGAACATACTACTGCACACAACGTGGTGAATCTCACAACCAATTTTGAAAGAAAAAATCCAGATACAAAAGAATACATAGTGTGATAATCCATTTCTGTAACGTTCAAAACCAGAAAAAAAATAGCAGACGATGGAGTTGAGAATACTGGTTACCTTTGTGTTATGGCAGTGACTGGGAGGGAGCACAAGAGAGGCCTCTGGGGTGCCTGTGACGCTCAACTTCTTGTTCTGGATGCCAATTACCCACAGTGGTCACTGGTAAAAATTTCATCATGAATTTCAAATTATGATTTGTGCCTTGTTAAAAATGAATGTTGTACTTCAATAAAATGTTTATGTGAAAAAAAAAATCAATTCCTGGTATGAAAAAAAGTTTGTGGTGTGCATCTCCATGTATTAATTTGTTAACTCCTCACAATAGCTTTATGGAGGAACAGTGATGCTGAATTTTATGTGAAATTGGATTATATAAATTCCAAATATCATGATGTAAAATAGTATCAATAAATTCTTGTTTTATACACAAAATTTGGAATACTTTAAATCCCCTCAAATTTAAAAAGTGAAACAAAATTTCAATTTTTTTCAAAACTGGTACAGCCTGAGTGAATTTAATATGTATATTTATGCTGGAGTGAGAGGCCCCACTTGAGTAAATAAAAATATCTTGTATTATTTTCCATTTCGTGATCTAAGATCAGCTCCTACCGTATGTCTGCATTCCAGTCAGTAGAATCACTAGGTTCCTATACCACTGGCCAGAACCTTGTCACTAAGCCACATGAAGCTGCAAGGAAGGCTGGGAAATATAGTTTCTGGCTGAGTCGCATGTTGGAGATCAGCCAGGAGTCTTTGCCATAGCCGCCATTCTTTGTCTGGCTGTCTTGAATTATGTGAGTTCAGAATTATGAAATGCTTCCAGGAACAGATCCTTTATATAAAATTCAGTTGCCCTGTAGATAAGAGTTTCCTGCTTTACATAAGATAAAACTGAGACTCAGAGAAGTTAAATGACTTACCGCCCCTGCACATTGCTAATCAAGTAACAGAGCTAGGACTCAAATCCTGTGCTCCAAGGCCAAGATTCTCACCTTTATTACAGATGCCTCTCCAGGGAATTTTTCTTTGGTCTCCAAGAATGCTGGTAAACCTGAGTCTGAGAGAAAGTGAGACCCCTTTACTTAGTACATCTAAGTTAGGGCTCTAATGTGAGGACATAGGGGTAGAGCTGGTGACCTAAACTGTGCTTGGCTCTAAAGATTCTGAAATCAGGATGCAAGAAAGTACCGTTCAAAAAAAAAACACTGGGCCATGAAGCAGTGATGTGCATTTTCAGTTCTGCCTCTGAAATTGATTAGATATATGCTCTGGTTATTTTCCCTTCCTGGCTCTTAGCTTCCTCATTCATAATATGGGGAGGAGGTTTGGAGCAGGATTGCTGAATATGATCATGAAAATTGTGCACAAATATATAAGCAGAATATTCTGGAGCAAAGTAGAGAGGTACAGCGTACCTCCCTCCAATCCAAACCTCTCCCTAACCCTCAAAGGAAGGAGGATGGCCTCCCCCTCAACTAGGTAGAGCAAACCCTGACATAGGATGTTTATCAAATCTCAGGAGGGGAGGAGAGCCTAAATATTTTAACAAAGACTGCATACCTCCTCAAAAGCAGGTTCCCCCATCCAAGCCCTCAGGTAACAGAAAGGCAGAAAACACAGAATACTTAGTTCTCAAGTGTTGTGGGGAGAGATCACACACTGGTACAGATGATGGGAGAGGAGATACTACATCGCGGCAAGGCGAATATCTGGTCCGAGCTGCCCAAGTGTGCACTAGGGAAAAAGAAATGATGTGGTCACTATACTGATTTACTGTGATCTTTGCGTTTTCTTCACATCAGTGTTTCACTCACAGCTAACAAAAGAAAGGGAAGAGAAGGGAGGAGGAAGGGAGAGTCATGGGCTGCAAAGACAAAGCCTAACCTAGAAAAAACAACTCAAATAACAGAAGGAATTTTCTCACAATTTCTTCACGTGATAGTACAGACTGATAAGAACATAAATTAAGTAAAACTAGAGCTCAAACATGAGATGATAAAAATAGCAGAAGGAGATTAAAAAGGAGGTTGTAGATAAACAAAGTGGATACCAAAATACTTTATGGAGCTAATAAACTATAAATAGAATGTACAGAACAGACACTGCTGAACATTGAAATACTGACATAGAAAAAAGACTAAGTACAGTAAATACAGAGGAAAAAAACAAGGGAAGTTAATTAGAAGAGAATAGATATACATATTACTTAAGTACAGGCTGAGCTGCTGTAACAAATCCAAAAATATAATGACTTCAATAAATTAGCTTCTCACTCACAAAGCAGTCCACAGGTGAGAAGTCCAAGGCTGGCAGGACAGCTGTGCTCCCCACAGTCATTCAAGAAGACGGTTCTTTCTATCTGACACTCCATCATCTCTTCATTCCAGTCATTGCAGGATATCCTCATTCTGAGGGTGGAAGCTCACTCCTCTCCACACCCACATTTCAGCCCATAGGAAGGATAAAGGTAGTCCAGGGCACACACTCTGAGGACATGACCCAGAGGTCACACATATGACCTCACATCTAATTGGCCTGAATTTGGTCACCCGTCAACATTTAGCCACAGGGGATGCTGGGAAGTATAGTCTGTAACAGGATAGCCGTGTGTTCAGCTAAAACTAGGGTGTCCTATTCTAAAAGGAACTAGGAAAGAACGAATAGTTAGGTACCATAATATGAAAGGTAAAGATGAGCCAACATTTAAGGATACTTGGTGTCCCTAAAACAGAGAACCCAGCAAATGAAAGAGAAGATGTATTCAATGATATAAGGTAAGAAAAATTTTTCAAAGTGAAAGAACCGAGTCTGCAAGTGGAAAGAAAACACCAAATCCCAGGAAAATTTGATTTAGAATAGTTAATGTAAAAGTATTTCCTAGTTAAATACTTGAATGTCAAAGACAAAGAGACATCCAGGCAGAAAAAAAGTCAATCACTTACAAGGGTATAAAATCAGGTTGGCATCAGATTTCACAACAATATTCATTGTAGAAGACAATGGTACATTATCTACAAAGTTTTGAGAAAAGAAAGGATGACCCCAGATGTAATTCGAGTATGAATGGTCGGGGAAGTAGAGGACCCACAACACTTTTTGGGAAGAACTGCTTGATAACCAAAGCCGGCCAATTAAGTGATCAATTAAAAGAAAGCACTCAAGCAGAGAAGCTATGACAAAAGAACTGTTTGTGAGCACTGGACCCATTTACATGTATTAATAGAACTATTGCTAAACAATCTTGGCAATCACGGTATCAAAACATGTGAATGTTATAAATTTGGACAGTGTAAAAATAATAATACAGTCAAAAATTGGGAGATGAGGGAGAAGAGATGGGGGCTATCAAATATCAAGACAGTTCTAATGTTCTCATCTTTCAAAGCTAGGATATGCTATACAAAATAAAATCATGTAGTTAAAAAAAACTAAAGATTTTTCATAATCACTTTTATTTAATTCTAGAACATGGATTCACAAACTACGACTCGAAGGCTAGGTTTTATAAATAAAGTTTCATTGAAACAGGCTGGGTGCAGTGGCTCACACCTGTAATCCCAGCACTTTGGGAGGCCGAAGCAGGAGGATCCCTTGAGGCCAGGAGTTTGAGACCATGCTGGGGAATATATTGAGATCCTGTCTCTACAAAACAATTTAAAAATTAGCCAGGCATGGCGGCACATACCTGTAGTTCTAGGTACTTGGGAGGCTGAGGCAGGAGAATCCTTGAGCCCAGGAGCTTGAGGCTGCACTGAGCTATGATCATGCCACAGTACTCCAGCCTGGACAACAGAGCATGACCCTGTTTCAAAAAAGAAAAAAAAGAAAGTTTCATTGAATTACAGTGTTTTGGTTCATTTGGGCTGCTCTAACAAAATATCATAAATTGGGTGGCTTATAAACAACAGAAGAAGCTCAAAGTCCAAAATCAAGGTGCTGGCAGATTTGATGTCTGGTGAGGACCTGTTTTCTGGTTCATTGATGGTGCCTTCTCGCTGTGTCCTCACATGGTGAAGGGGCAAGACAACTGTCTGGGGCCTCTTTCAAAAGGGTACCAATTCCATTTATGAGGCTTCACCCTCATGATCTAATCATTTCCCAAAGGTCCCGCCCCTTAATATCATCACATTGGTGATTAAGTTTCAACATACTACTTTTGGGGGAGACAGTAACATTCAGACCATAGCACACAGCCTCGCACATTTATTTACATATTGTTTGTGCTGCTTTCCAATTACAACAGATATGAACAGAGCCCCCACATCTAAAATGTATCAAGTGGTCCTTTATGAAAAAATTTGCCAGCCCTTGCAGAGGAATGTTTTTTAATTCAGAGGAATCTTGTGATAGAGAAATATTTATTGGAAGTTTAATAATTTGTTAAGTTTAATCCAACCCTTTTTCCTCCTGTTAAGTTCATGTTAAATTAAGTTTGATAATTAAGTCCTATTTTTATACAATCATATATCAATTACTCTAAAGATGTCAGGGATGATGGATTACCTAATGATATTTGGCATAGTTTCTTAAACTTTTGCCTTTTGTATTTCTGCCTTATTTGGCATCTTTATAATGAACATATATCATTTTTACCAAAATAATAAAATAGAATGTTTTTTTCTATTTGAAAACACTGGAAGTAAATATACCAAAATGTTAACAATGGTTAAGTCTGGCTGATGGGAATGTAATTGCTGTTTTCTTCTTTAAGCTTTTCTACATTTTTTAAATTTTTTAAAAAAATTTTAAGCTTTTATAGAAGGTTTAGGCACCAAGTGATAAAGTTCTGAATTATAGTTTGGGAAATAATAATGAAGGACCAGATATAAGGGACATTGTTTTATGGATAATATGATTGTTTTATAGTATGATATTTTGTGTCATATTATACAAACTACAAAGCATAATTCCAGAGTAAAATGTAATAAAAAGCATGACAAAAAGGAGAAACCATAGTAGATGATATTTGAATTGTTTTAGGCAATCAGCACATTCATACAACTGTTTTCTTTAATGTGCACCAATCTCAATGTACCTTTCCAGTCTCATTCTCCCACCCAACCCTCTTTCTCACACACACACCCTATACTCCAGACACGTAGATCCTCACCTTCAGTGAAATCTTCATGCGTTAATATGCTATTTTGCTTTGTTGCCACCTTTCTTTCTACCTGTAATTGTATTCTCCTCTCCACCTAATATAATTTAATGTTTCCTTTAAGATGTCATTTAAATGTCGCTTATTGTAGTACATCTCAACCTTGGCTGTACATCAGAATCACCTGGAGAGCTTTAGAAAAATACCGAGGCTCAGGCCCCAGCCCAGCTATTCTGAATTAATTGCCCAGGGTTGGGGCCCAGGCAGCAGTATTTTTTAAAAGCTCCCCAAGTAATTCTAATATACAGCCAGGGTTGGGAGTTGCTGCAAAGCCTCCTGCAATACCAGCAGGCAGAGTTAATTACTCCCTCTTCCACGCTCCCATAGTCCTTAGCTTTTCCATTGCTCATGAAATTTAATGCTCATTGTATTAAAGTTAGTGTTATGTAGTAAGTGCTCAGTAAATGCTGAAGGTCGTTACAGTCCTTCTCCCTCCAACCAGGCGTATGTGGAAGTGGTTATCCTTACCGTGGGAATGGGACAGTGCAGATGTTTCATGTCCCCCCACTGAGGAATCTATTTCTGTACACTGTAACCCTCCCCTCTGTTCTGCTATACACACACACACACACACACACACTCAACACACACAGAACACACAGACATCCCACTGCCTTTTCAGCAGAGTTCGTGGGTCTGGCTTTTACTTTGTTTAGATTGTTGCAATTTAAAGAATTAAAGGAGGCAGCATTATGAATGTGCTGATTGCCTGACAGAATCCGAACATCACCTGCCTTCTGTCCTGTCCTTTGTGTCATCCTTTACATCGTGTTTTATGTTGGATCCTGCTACTTTAGCTTTCAAGAGCAGGTTGTCAGGTGTTCTTTGTCAAAGGCTTTCAGAAAATCCAGATAAATTATGCTCTGTGCCCTGAAACTGCCAAACCTGTATTTTACATCTTCACAGTGTTTGACAATTTTATTTAAGTTGAATCTTTTTCTCTTCCTCTGATTTACCTTTGCCTCACTGACCCTGATATCAATCAGACAAGTGGAAACCCTGCCATTTTTGATATTGAATATCTTCAGCTACGTATATGCCATTTCCAGATCCTCAGCCACAAATGTGTCAGTCACTTTGGGTGATTATCTCAGGCTTCCTGATTAGGAGGCGATCTTGGAAAATACTCGTATCTGGAGGTGAGGTGGGGAGAGGAGAGCTGAGGATGAGGGACAGCAACCAAGGTGCATCAACAAGATCGGAGTCTCATAAAAATGCCATCTGGCTACGAGTCCCTCATCCTCATTAAGGCAAGGTAGCGCCTCCCTTTCCCCTTCCATCTCACCTGGAAGGAAACATAGCACTTACAGTCTACTCCTTCCTATTAAAAATGTGATTTCTTTTTATTATTTATTTATTTACTGAACATCGTCAAAGGGTTCAGTGTTCATGGGATGGTGGCTGCCTTATGGTTACCACATCCTGGCAGTGGGAGCCCTAACATTGTGTTCATACAGACATTTCTCAGCCAAGAGATACTTATTTTGTAAAGTAATTTTTTCTGCCCCCCAATCTTGATGAAACTTTCCCTTTCTTTTTCCTTAAAGTCATCCTGATCTTGCTGAGCAATAAGGTGTTACACAACTGAGTCCAATGGCCAATCTCACTAATGTGAAATCAGATTATTCTTAAAATTGAATAATCCGTGCATATCTACTATACCATGTGACCTGAATCAACTAAGCTTTCTGTCTTGAGTTCTTTATTAATTAAATAGTAAACTGTTACCTAGTTCTGTTGGAAGTTCTGCAAATTAATTACTGTTTGGAAAATTTAAATCATTTTATAAACATCAAACGATTGCATCTTCCCTGCTGAGAGGGCCTAGGTAATTCATAAATAGCCCCCTATAATAAAGGTAAAAATAGTATACTTGGGCAATACAATCAAATATGATTTATATGTAATACATATAATCGTTAAAATCTAGAAACCATTTAATAGAAACAATTCTCATTTCATAACTATAATAAAAGCATTTTATGACTTTAGGAAAAGTAATTATCTACTATAACTGATCTAGACGTCATGTCTTTATAACCATTTCTGAGATCTGAAAAAGAAACTACTCAGAGTTCATCTTTAACCTGTTAATATTGATTGATAAGTTTATCTTTAAATTCTCCCTTTTTTTTAACCTCAAAACTCTAATATTTATTTCCTGGGAAATTTTTCTGTATAAAACTTTGCTGTATTCAAAACTTCCTCTGTTAAGATTTAGCACTTTTATATTGTAGTCATTAAAATTGAACAAAATCTTAGTGGTTCCTTTATTAACTACTGTACTGACTTTTTATAGTGGAAATCACAACATGTTAATTGGATTTAATTAAGTATTTTAAATTACACAAACTCCTGACAGTAGTAGACAATAGCACAGGGTACTCATGAGCAATAAAATTGGAGCTGATATTTCTACTTTATTAAAACTTAATGAAACTATTCATAATCTTATTTATTGTTTATAAGATGGAAACTGTGTTCACTGTGAAGGCAAAAATGTCTGCTGAAAACAAATTTTTGATCATCTAGGTGACGGTTCAGAAGTTAATAAAGGGGTCCACCGTATCCAATCTCACGGTTCTGCCATCTTCTCATCGCACAGATCCATATTTCACCCCCATACCAGTCTTACAAGTGGATGCCAGCAAAGGTTGGTGATTTAGTAGCTACTTTATGTGTTTAGGAAGATAAGGGGAAGAACATTGAGGTAGGATCTGGGACCTGAGTTTGGACTCACTCAGCCACTAATTCTAATTCTCCCAGGTGACCTCAGACAAGTCAGGTCCTCACGCTGGCCTGAGTTTCCTCCTCTGTAAATCAGAAGGTTGGACTAGTTGATCACTAGAGTCCTTTCTACCTCTAAAATTCCTCAGTCTATGGATTCAATATTGATTTAGATATTGTTATTACATATTAAAATGATTATTGTGTTTATGTGATATTATTAGAGTTCATCAAGCTCCTGAGCAGATCATGATACTATTCTGGCAGTATTTAAAAACTATGGCAAAGACCATCAATGGCCAATTCACAAAAGAGGAAATATAATGGTCAATAAACTTATGAGAACATATTCAACCTCTGGGACCTGGGGAAGTAAAATTTATAGTAAAAATAAAATGCTATGTTTTATTCATCAGACTGACAAAAATGTAGAAGTGATAATGTTAAATGCTGACAAAGATGCGAGGATATAGACACCTTATGTATTGCCAGTGAGAATATGACTTGCCTCAGTCCTTGGGAAAGTAACCTTAGAGTACATATGAAAGTTCAAGTATGCATATGCTTGGACCCAGCAATTCCACTTTATGGCTTTGTCTTGTAGAAATAAAAGCACTATTTTTAAAGCAAAAAAAAAATTTATTTCAATATACTATTATGCAGAAATATGCAGCCAGAATTTATATAATTAGCATTTAAACTATGCATGTCTTCCTCTAAATTCTAGTCTTGTGAAATCAGTGGATTTCATTTTTAAGCAAAAGGATCTCCTATTTGTCTCGGTATCCTTAGGGCCTACAACAATATCCACCATTTCGTAGATACTAAATGTTAGTTGAATGAATAAGTAAATGAAAGAGTAAGCAAATAACTAAGGACTGAATGTCCTAAGTATAACCCTCTGTACTTTTCCCTGCTGTGTAATTTAGTTGACTGAAGTGTTAAAGAATGCCTGAGTGGATCCCCTTTCCTGTCTCAAATACAGCTGAGTGAGACGGTCTTTAATTACTTCTATCTCACTTTCTATCTGTTGTCTGGAATATTCAGGACTCAGATTTGGTTCCCAAGGATTCTTCTGGCATCTGGAGATTCAAAGTTTTCCATCTTCTAGATATCGTATCCTCTGTCTGCTGACCTCTGTCTGCTGGTGGTGGAGAACCAAGGAAAAATATGTATCTGAATTTGTCAACCTTCCACAGTTGTAATCATTACTTCCCTATTTATGAACCATTGTTCAGTAATCTTTGTGACATATGCTTTCTAGTTAACTTACATAATATTTACTCCCTGGGAATACTGAATAACACCAGCAGAGTTCCTATTTCTTGCTTTAATACCATTTTATATTCTTCCTGGTCAAATTAGGGTGAATGAAATAATGAATGAATGAATCAATCAATCAATCCTTGCTTTAGTAATAGACACAATAAAAAATTGCTAGAAATAAAGGTAAATCTATTAATAGAATCATGGCAACTGGTCCAGAAAAAAAAAAATCACATTTTCATCTCTAACTTATCTATGAGAGAACACATGACCTATCATAATATTTGTAATTAATAAAACAATTTAATCAACATATATTTGTTAAGTACTTGTCATATGTCTGGTATTATGCAAAGTAATATGAGTGTCAGGAAACCATAAGCCACAGAAATGTACATACAGTGTATACATTTTTTAGGTATTCCTGTTGTCCTTAAATGTCATTTAAGCCTCACTTCAGGTCTGTACAAGTCCAGCAGGAGGTGAACTATTAATAACGTCCAGAAGAGAGAATCATTTAGAAAAATATACTGTTAACTTCTCCGCTTTTTCTTGAATTCTCTGGCCAAATCTAAGAAAGAAAGCTTTTTTCCCCTCAAGTGAAACGTGTATATAGACCAAGTTTTCAATTCAGGCTCTGCGTGACCTCAGGCAAGTTGCTCTCTGATGTTAGAATAAACTCTAAGCTCTATGAACAGGGCATGCCTGATCCAGCCCTCACCTACGTCCCCATTCTCATCCCACTCGGCGCTCTCTGTGCTCAGCCACATGGGCTTCCTCTCTCTTCCTTATCAGGCCAAGCACATTTTCAGATCATTTTCACAAGTGCTTCTACCTATGCCCATAAAAGTCACTTTCTCAAGCCCTTGTCCTTTTCCTTCAAAAATTATCACAATTTATAATAATATATTTATTTGTGAATGTATTTAATGTATTCTCCATCACTAGAGGCTCTATGAGGTCTCTCTGGTTCACCACAGTATCCCCAGCCCCCAGAATAGTTCCTGACACATGACAGGCACTTAACCAATATTGGTTGGATGAATAACACAATAAATGAACTTCCAATTCCTAATTTATTCAACAGGAAAGTAAGAGTGTTATGAGGATTTAATAAAACAATGGTGTTAAAGGATAATTTTCAAAATCAGGTAAAATCATGACTCTCATACAATTATAAAATGAACACATGTCAAAGATTTTATTTAACTCATAAATTAAAAGAGAAAATCTATAAGATGTCAATCAGCTCAAAAGAGAATCCAAAGATCAGACACATTTGTAGATCAGGAATATTGAAATATGCTTGCAAACAAGTGCAAAATTGGCTTTTCCTTGAGAAGGCAAATTCTCTTTCACCAGAAAGAATTTATTTTCAGGTCCATAGATAAGAATTATTTTGCATTATTGCATTATTATCAGGTTTTGTTTTTCTTTTTTTTTTTTTTTTTTTACAAATTAACCTTAATCTCTACAGAGTTATAAAATAGCCTAGTCAAAGACTAGGTTCAGATAAAATCCCTGGAGGCTTCAGCATTCCATTGAAAGGGTATCCAGTAATCTCTTTGGCTTATTCCAAAATTAAAAAAAAATTCTTATGATCTTATCTTCTTTTGATCAAAATTATCTCAAAAAATATTCACACAATAAGGCTGATCTTAGTAGGTTTGGCCTGATTATTTACGTAGGTGCAGCGGGAATGTTAATTCACCATGTAGACCACCTTAAGTTTGCTTTACTGGAAGTTTTCATAAGGCATCTCAGACCGAACATGTAAAATCCCCTATTATTTGCTATCGCAAGGCTGGGAAATGAAGCCCAAGAAACTCTGTTCACCAGAATTCAACAGTAGGAATTTGGGTAAATTTGTCTCTTCTAGAGATCCTCCAAATAGCCAAGGTTCTTTGGCCTGCAGGATGTGACCTCCCTTACAACCTGTGAGGATGGAAATTCTGTAAGCCATGTACCAGGCTAGTTTTTCTGGGAGGACTTTGTAAGCATTGCCCCGTAAAGTCAACTTTAATTCTTTAAAAGTGACTTGTCATAGCTGATTAAATAAGCATCTTCTCAAACGTGAAATCCCAGGCAAGGCCTTGGTTATATAAGTGATTTTTTCTAATTATATCTTTTACTATATTGCCATGAAAAGTAAGGAGACTCAATGAGAGTTTCTGAATTTGGGAGGCGGGGTGAGCACATTCGAAGTATTAGAAGTTCAGTTTACTTATTTTCTGGGAACTTTAGGAATATTCAATTTATATAAGCATTTATTTATCCCTGTAAGCCAATCAGAACAGAACTCTTTTGAGAGTCTTTACTATCTGATTTATTAATACTATCTGGAGGCAGGAAAACATTCAACACTTACAGTGAAAGAAAAAAAGGACTTTCTGAGTTATAGATACATAGACATACAGATAAAGAGCATATAACCTCAATTCTGCAGTTTCAGCCCCAGATGAAAAATAAACACAAAAACACAAAAGCTTACCAGTCCAGATATCAAAGAGTTGTTCTACTGCCATAATGGCGAGAAATTCCTAATTGATTTAAGCTCAAAATAGATAAATGGACAAAGACTAACAAACTATATTCTCTTTTGTCTCTCACCCAGCAGGGAATAGATCTCTATAAGACATTAATTCATTTACAGAGATCACCAAATTCCCAATCTTTGCAACTACGAACAGGGAATAACTTGTCATCCATAAATGAAATAAAAAGAAATACAAATTAATAGAGAGTAAAACTAAAATTAGAAAAACAAGAATCAAAAAGTTCTATTGCCACTTAAAATTCACCTGTGGGAGCCAAGAAAAAACATGCCTGGGCCTGTGAGGTACACCATTTCTGATGATTTCAGATGACTGTTTTGCTCATCTCAATGGGAACTCCAAAACTGTTACAGAATAAATTTTTTTGAAGTCCAGTCATGACTCTTATACAAATACAAAATGAACACACATCAAAGATTCTATTTAGCTCATTAATTAAATGAGAGAACCAGTAAAATGTTATAATAAATTCAACAGAGAATCCAAACGATGAAACGCATTTGTAAATCAAGAAATAGTGAAATAAATTTGCAAATGGATGCAAAACTGGCTTTTCAGGGGGAAGAGTTGTCCTTCCATGTGACAGAATTTATTTGCATATGTACAGACAAGAACTATTTGCATTGCTATCAGATTTCTACAAATTAACCTTAATTATTACTGCAAACTAAAATATAATCTTAAGCCCCCCAGCCAACTGAATGGACTCCCTCTTGGCCAAGATGACACCAGAAATACACTAAAGCTGAGTTGCTGGCCATGAGAAGGGAGGTCTGACATGCCTCATCATGTCCCCTTCCCTTCTTGGAAATACCCTTTGTAATTCATTAACAGGCCTAAGGCTGTGCAAAACAAGCTTAAATCACACCTGCAGGTCCTCAATTTACTTAACAGATTACTTGAGTCTGGTATATGTCCAATGGCTTGTCTATGATTAGTGACTTCCTTAACTTAAAACATTCTAAGCCTTTAGACAAAACTTTATTTCTTAAACCAATTACAAATCAAAGAATCTTTAAACCCACCTATAACCCTATGCCCCACTTCAAGATGTCCTGCCTTTTCAGGCCAAACCAATACATACCTTCCATATATTGATTTATGACTTTATGTGTAATTCCTGTCTCCCTGACATGTATAAAATCAAACTCTAATCCAAACACGATAAGACCACTTGCTCAAGGCTTCTTGGACATGGTTCTAAGCCGTGGTCACTCATATTTGGCTCAGAATAAACCTCTTTAAATTATTTTACAGAGTTTGGGCTCTTTTCTGTTGGCATTACAGAACTGTAAAATGGACAATCGAAAACTAAGTAAGATACAGAACCCTATAGGGTCAGGTAATCTTCAGGTAATCTTTCAATGAAAAGATAACCCGGTAATCTCTTTTGCTTATTAAATGCACACACATATGTGTTTGTCTAAAATTTAGTGAATTGCTTCAACCGGTACTAAAGTAAGCATTAAAATCATGCTTATATTCTTTGGAATTCTCAAAGAATAAAACTGACTCTTGAAATGAAAATATACTGAATTTTAAGGAGCTTTGTTTTTCACATCTGCAAAATAAGTATAGTTCTTGGAAATGGGGTTTGATATTTATAGGTAGAAAATATTTGTGAGGACAAAGAATTAGTCTTAGTATTTTAAAGTAGCTCAATCTAGTGTTATAAGTATTAGAACCTGAATTACTAATTTCAAAAAGGACTTAAAGAGTTATACTCTGGATCAGTAGTTCTTAACAGTACAAAAGGTCAATCTGGAGTGCTTATTTATCATGTATGTTATTGGGCTGCAATTCTAGTGGTTCTCAAACTTCAGTACACATAAATATCTCCTGGAGGCTTTAATAATGCAGATTCTCAGGCCCTCATCCTATAAGTTTGGACAGGTCTGAGATGGGGCCCAGGAATCTCCACTTTTTTCTTTTTTTAATTTCAGAATATTATGGGAAAACAAACATTCTGGTTACATAAATTGCTTTTGTACCATTTGAGTCAAAGTTATAAGTGTGCCCATCACCCACATAGTGTGCATTGTACCCATTAAGTGTGAATTTACCCATCCCGTCCTACCCCCTCCCACCTGCTTGATTTTTGATGAATGTTTTTTCCATATGTGCACATAAGTGTTGATCAATTAGTTCCAATTTAATGGTGAGTACACGCCATGTTTGTTTTTCCATTCTTGTGATACTTTACTTAGGAGAATGGTCTCAAGTTCCATCCAGGTTAATACAAGAGGTAGTAGTTTGTCATTTTTTATGGCTGAGTAGTACTCCGTGGTATACCTATACCACATTTTATTAATCCACTCATGTATTGATTGGCACTTGGGTTGTTTCCACATCTTTGCAATTGTGAATTGTGCTGCTATCAGCCCTTGAGTGCAGGCATCTTTTTTATAGAATGTGTTTTTCTCCTTTGGGTAAATACCTAGTAGTGGGATTGCTGGATCAAATAAATGGTAGTTCTACTTTTAGTTCTTTGAGGTATCTCCATACTCATTTCCATAGAGATTGTACTAGTTTGCAGTTCCACCAACAGTGTATGAATATTCCTATCTCTTTGCATCCGTGCCAGCATTTGTTGTTTTGGGACTTTTTGATAAAAGCCATTCTCACTGGAGTTAAATGATATCTCATTGTGGTTTTGATTTGCATTTCCCTGATGATCAGAGATGTTGAACATTTTTTCGTATGTTTGTTGGCTATTAGTCTATCTTCTTTTGAAAAGTTTCTGTTCATGTCTTTTGCCCACTGTTTAACAGGGTCGTTTGATTTTTTTCTTGCTGATTTGCTTGAGTTCTTTGTAGATCCTGGTTATTAGCCCTTTATCAGATGTACAGCATGTGAATATTTTCTCCCATTCTGTAGGCTATTTGCTCCATTGATTGTTTCCTTGGCTGTGCAGAAGCTTTTTAATTTAAACAAGTCCCATTTATTTATTTTTGTTGCTGCTGTGATTGCCATCAGGGTCTTCTTCATAAATTCTTTGCCTAGGTCTATATCTAAAAGAGTTTTTCCAACATTTTCTTCTAGAATTCTTATGGGTTCATGTCTTAGATTTCAGTCTATTATGTAAGAGAACAAGAAACTGTAGCCCTACCACAAGTTTATTGCAAGCAGTCCCCAAGTTTCAGGGTTTCTGGCTTTAATACTATAGATCCACCTTAATGAAAATTTTGCCCCTGACAGCAGGCTTTGTTCAATTATTCATGTATTCATTGATTTATTCATTTGTTTATTTATTTAACCATGTCTCTTATGCTTAAAAAGGCTTGGCACTGGACATGCTGACACAGTATGAGGTCTAGGAATTGTAAATTACTTGCATTAATACTAACCATGTTTGTCCAGTTGCACTAAAATAACCTATTTGGGCATTCATATCTTCTGGTGATATGAGAAATGTCTAACTAACTCCTTCTTTTATGAAGTATGACTGATTATATTATACAGGGCATGGTTTCTAGCACATGGACTGTCTTTCAGAACAAAAGATATCCTTAGTTATTAAGAATGTGTGCCTGATTTCTCTGAATTTTAAAAAGAGTAACAATATTAATAATGATTGAAAATGTCATAAGTATAAAGAAGTTTTAGTTTGCCTTGAAATTATATTTCTACCTTAAAATGAAATTACCTTACTGCAATTTCATTTTATGTTACTGCTACTGGAAATGACATTTTTCCTTGGGTTAGAATATTAAGCTTAAATGAATGTATACTGTAGCTATTTTTTCATGCAGAGGATTAAGGCCCTAGATGGACCCTCACAAATAAGATGATGAATGAAGTAAGTTACACTTGTGAAATTTATAGAGCTCAGACTTTGCAGAGTTGCGTGGGGTTAAACTCATATTCTGTTAACCTTATCTTTTAGGGATTTTAAGCATGATAGAACGAGGATTGATTCCACCAACAGCAAAGATTAACCTTAAGAATCCACCCATTGTACCCAGAGCAGCTCCTCTGCATAGTTTTGATGGAGCACATAAGATTCCAACAGCAGGTAAGTTGTTCTTGCCTCTGTGCTTAGTTGGGGATACACAGAAATTACCTCTTCCCTAAATCTAGCCTTCTAGTGGCCAACTTTCATCTTCAATAATAGGACAAGATGAAAGTTATAATCATCCTCAGTTTCACTTTACCGAATAAAGTAACTTTGGGCCAGGTGTGGTAGCTCATGCCTGTAATCCCAGCACTTTGGAAAGTCAAGGGGAGAGGATCGCTTGAGGCCAGGAGTTCAAGACCAGCCTGAGCAACATCGTGAGATCCTGTCTCTGCATACATACATACATGCATAGAGTAACTTTGGCCACCTTTGTAAATTGCATATTGAGGGCCTGTGCTGTGTGTGTGTTAGAAGGTTGGTATTTTCAAGGGGCTTGCAGTTTGGTTGGGGAAACAACACAGACATAATAAAGATAAATAACAATACAAAGTAGCATGGAATAAAAACCAAATGGTTGTTAAAGTCTAGTGCTATAGCAGTTCAAAGGAATAATTACGGAGGGGTGAGATAATAGAAGAAGATTTTAAAGAGGAGACTGGATGAAATAGGGTGTACTGACCTGGGAATCTACTGACTAGTTGTAGAACATGAGGCAAGCCATTTACTTTCTCTGGGCCTCAGCTGTCCCAGTTCAAATTAGAGGTTTGGGCTACATTAAACTCATCTGTTCACAAATATTTGTTGAATGCTCGCTTTATCCAAAGTAGCACTTAGGTGCTGGGGGTCCAGCAGAGAATAAGGAAGACAACATTTCTGTTCTCATGGTGCTTATATTCTAGCGAGAGACACAGATATTAAGCAGTTAATTAAATGAGAATTTAAGCTAGTGATTAGTGCTAGAAATAAAACAATACGGGTTAGAGAATGATAGGGAGCGGGCTACTTTGCTTGTGAGGGAAGGGTCAGGGAATGGCTCTCAGAAGAGGTTGAGGTGTAAGCAGAGATCCAAATGAGAAAAAGCCAGTCACGTAAAGATCTAAGGAAGAGTATTTCAGATATGTAAGAATACAGGGACAAAGACCCTGAGGACTAAAGAGGGGATGAGCAAGAAGGCCAGTATATGAGCAAGGGAAAAGAGAGGGAGGAGATGAGGGTGGAGATGTGGAGTGGGATCACGTGATGTAGGCTTGAGCAGAGACTACGAGTTGTCCTCAATGATCATTCTTCCCTACTTCCATAGTAATAGACTTGTGGGTTGGCACATGTCAGTTTGACTAAAGACAACATTTCCTAGCCTTCCTTACAGCTAGGTGTGCCATGTGACCGGGCTGTGGACAATGAGGATATAAGCAGAAGTGGGTAGGGAAAGTTGTAGGCTGTGCCCTTTAGAGAAAAGGGGCATAGCTTCTGCTTTTCCTTTCCTCCCCCTGACCAGCTGGGTTGCAGAAGTGACGATGAGAGCTGGACAAGAACTTTGAAGCCAAAGAGGGGACTACATGTGGAGTCTGGCAGATCTGCCCCATCACCCCAGGACTATATTCCTTTGTCCTGTGTGTGAGACAGAAAGAACTCTTAATTTGTTCAAACCACCCAGTATATCTTAAGATCTTTCATTTTAAACATCTTAGACTATACCAGAACCAGCATAGTAGCCTTCCAAACTATGGTTAGGAGTTGGATTTAATACTAATGACAGTAAGAACCCACTGAAAGATTTAAGCAGGAAGATAAGGTGATCTGATTTATGTTTTAATAAGACCATTCTGATGGCTTTGCAGTTAATGAAACATAGGGGAACATGAGTGGAAGCAAGACGACTAGTTAAAAGGCTATTGCTGTAAACCAGAAACAATGGTGGATATCAGGAGGATGGTAGCAGTGGAGATGAAGAGAAATGAACAGATTCAGGTTATATTTTGGAGGTGGAGACATGAGGACTGGCTGATGGATAGGAATGAGGGAAAGAGAGGCATGAAGGATACATACGTATCTATGTATGAATATGTATGAATGCCCTTCGATTTTATATCTATTTTGCTGTTGATGGGAATTTCACTGGTTTATACTTTAGGGCTACTGGGAATAATATTACTATGAACATTCTTGTGTGTGTCTTTTAATGCACATATGTATGCATTTGTGTTGGATATGTGTCAAAAAGCGGAATTGTTGAGTCACAGGGGAGTCATATGTACCGATTTAATAGATAACTGCCAGTTTTCCAAAGTGGTTATACTGATTTATTTTCCTACTAGCAGTATATGAGAGTTCCAGAAAATTCATCTTTGTCAACACTTGATATTTCAGTTTTTAAAACTTTAGCCATTTGGAAGAGTCTGTTGTGGTATCTCTTTGTATGTTTAATTTCCATTTTCCTGATGACCAATAAAATTGAGCAAGTTTTCTGATATGTATATTGATCATTTGAGTATCTTCTTTTATAAAGTGAGTTAAGACTTTAACCTTTTTTTAAAAAATGGGTTATTTTTCTTTTTCTTAGTGATTTATAGGAATTATGTATATATTCTGCATATTAATCTTTTATCAGTTATATATATTGCAAATAATTTTTCCTATCCTGTGGTTTAGCATTTCACTCCCACTGGTTTGTTTTAATTAAACTTTTGATTTTGAGATAATTATAGGTTCACATGCCATTGTAAAAAATGTTAATAGTACAGAGATCCCTTGTACTTTTTATACAGTTTTCCCCAACAGTGACAGATTGTGAAACTATAGTACAATATCACAACCAGGGTATTGATACAGCCAAGATACAGAACATTTCCATCACAACATGTGTCCTTTTATACCCACACCGACTTCCCTCCAACCCTATGCCCCCTTAATCCCTGGCAACCAATAATCTGTTCTCCATTTCTATAATTTTGTCATTTCAAGTATGAGGTATGAATGGAATCATACAGTGTATAACCTTTTTGGATTGCCTTTTTTCACTCAGCATAGTTCTCTGGAGAGTCATCCACGTTGTTACTTGTATCAGTAGTTTGTTCCTTTTTATCACTGAGCAATATTCCACGTCAGAATGTACCATAGCTGTTAAATCATTCACTTGTTGAAGGACATATGAGTTTTTGGCTATTATTAATAAAGCTGCTGTAAACATTTGTATACAGGTTTTTGTATGAACATGTGTTCTTGTTTCTTTAGAATAAATACCAGGAATATCATTGCTGGGTCTTATGGTATTAATAGTTGTGTGTTTATTTCCTCCATGTACATTTAGAACCACATCAGACAATGTTATAATTTTTTGTTTCAATCACCAAATATAATTTAGAAAACTCAAGAGGAAAAGGAAAGTCTATTGTTTTACCCATATTTTTGCTTATTGTGTTCTTTCTTCCTTCCTAATGTTCCAAGGTTTGTTCTTTTATCATTTGCTTTCTGTTTAGAGAATTTCTTGTAGCCATTCTTTTAAAGTCAGTATAATAATGACAAATTATCTTCATTTTCCTTCATCTTAGCATGTCTTGATTTCCCCCTTCACTCCTGAAGGATACTTTCACTGCAGATAGGATTCTGTGTTGGCAGTTCTGTTCTTTGAGCACTTGAAAAAAAGTTGTGCCGCTTCCTTTTGGCCTCCAGGTTTTCTGACGAGGAAGCTGCTTTTGAATTATTTTTACCCTGTACTAAGGTGTTGCTGTTCTCTGGCTGCTTTCAGCATTTTTTTCTCTGTTTTTAGTTTTCAGACGTTTGACCCTTATGTGTCTTGGTGTAGATTTCTCTGGTTCTATCCTGTTTTAGTTTGATTCAGCTTCTTTTGTCTGTAGGTTTATATCTGTTGCCAAATTAGGGAGGCTTTCAGTCAGGACTTATCTGAGTACTTTTCTCATTCTTGCCCTCTATCTCTTCCTCATCCAGGACTACGATGATACAAATGTTAAATCTTTTGTTATAATCCCACAGGTCCTTGAGGCTCTATTCACTTTTTTCTAGTTTTTTTTTATGTTGTTCAGATTGAGTAATTTCAATTTTTCTATCTTCTAGTTCATTGATTCCTTTGCCCCCTTCATTCTGTTGTTGAGCTCATCCGCTTGATCTTGCATCTAGGTTATTGTATTTTTCAGTTCTAAAATTTCCATTCGGTTCCTCTTTATATATTCTGTTTCTTTGTGGAGACTTTCTATTTCTTTGGTGAGACTTTATATTTTTTCATTTGTTTCAAATATGTTTGTACCCGCTTATGGGGCATTTTTTATGGTGGCTGCTTTAAAACCTTTGTCAGATAATTCTAAGGTCTCTGTCACTTCAGTGTTCATTATCTATTCATTATTGTTCTTCATTCAGTTTGAGGTCTTTCTGGTTCTTGGCATAATGAATAATTTTCAGTTGAAATTTTGACATTTGGGATATAATGTTATGAGACTCTTGTTCTTATTGAAATCGGTTTTAGCTGGTACCTCCGACACCCCTATTTATTCTCTATCCATTTAAGGAATAAGCCACATTAGTTGTGATATATCATGTATTGCTGGACTTCATTTGCTAATAATTGTTTACAGGTTTTTTTCATTTTTGTTCATGTATGAAACTGACCTAAATTTATTTCTTTCCTGTAATGTTTCCCTAAGGTTTTAACATCAATGTTAGTCTTGCCTCAGTGGGTGAGTGCTATCTCTCTTTATAGTCTCTGGAGGAGTTTGGATAAAATTGGTACTCTTTATTTTTCAAATATTTGGGAGAATTTACCAGTGAAGCCATTTAGACCTATAGTTTTCTTTGAGAGTAGGCTTATAATTGTGGATTTAATTCCTTTAATAGGTACAGGGCTATTTTGATTGTCTATTTTGGTTTAATAAGTTACCTTTGTCTAAGGAATTTATCAGTTTCAACTAAGTTTTCTAATTTATTGTAATAAAGTTGTTTACGGTATCCTCTAATTACTTTTGTCATGTCTGGAAGGATCTGTGATGATGTGCTTTTTCATTCCTGATGTTGGTTACTCCTGCATTTCTCTTTTTTCTTGATCAGTATCTCTAGGTGTTTATCAATTTTATTAGTATTTTAAAAGAACCAGATTTTGACCTTATTGATCATTTCTATTGTTTATTTATTTTCTATTTTATTGATAGCTGCTTTTCCCTTTATTATTTCTTCCTTCTACTTTCTAC
>RJWJ010021648.1:0-27637 GCA_004363605.1 Indri indri | reverse complement strand
GACAGCCTCACCACCTCCTTTTTCAAGTGCGGTATAGCTATGGAGGTGACAGCCTCAGGCCTTGGTCACACTGACAGGGGGAGGCAGAAGAGGACCGCTTCCTGGTAGGAACTAGGGAAGAGGCAGGAGTTAGCGTTACGATGTTCATTATCAAAAAGCAGTATCCTAACTGTGGAACACTTCAGGTCCTTTAAATTTGCTATACTTTTCATGAGTTAACTTAGGGGTCAAAGTTCACAAGGAAAATAGTCATTTTGTGGGAAATTGAAATAGGCTTGTATCTGTTTACTAATATCTGTAATTCCATTAAACCATAATACGGAGTTACCTATATATTTTTTTAAAGAGCTTGGTTGACAAAACCACGCTATGGGTGGACTTTTTGTGTTTGTGCCTTTGGGGGTGTGTATGGGAAGACTGTTTCAATGTCTCTGTACAAAATAGTACTGTCCTTTTAATCTACAAGGAAAATAATTGACAGTCATGTTCCCGGACTATCTGTGTTGCATGATGAGCTATACAGTAAAAAAAAAAAAATTTTACTTTCTTAAATGTATTTTTATTGAATTTCAAGCCTGTGAAATTTGTTGAGTAATTTTTAGACAGTGACATCTTGTTGACTGGGGACATCTAGTGGAAAAATACAGTATTTCAGCCTGATTGTGTTTGAAGTAAATGACTAAACTCAAAGAGGAGGAAGTTACCACATTCTGGAAGATTATTTGCAACAGAGGAACCTTGAATGAATCTTGAATACGGGAAAAGGCCTCGTGATTTAGGAAATAACAAATGAGTGAAGGATGTGGTAATGGGAGAGACTGGGGAATATCCCAGTTGTGAAAGTGCTTTGAAAAATACAATATTTCAGCCTATTTTGTTTGAGGTAAATGACTAAACTCAAAGAGGAGAAAGTTGCCACATTCTGGAAGATTACTTGCAACAGAGGAACCTGAGTGTATCTCCAATACTGGAAAAGGCCCCGTGATTTAGAAAATAACATAGCATGTGGTAATGGGGAGAGGCTGGGGACTATCCCTATTGTGAAAGTGCTGTGAAAAACACAGTATTTCAGGTAAACTACTAAACTCAAAGAGGAAAAAGTTACCACATTCTGGAAGATTATTTGCAACAGAGGAACCTTGAATGAATCTCCAGTATGGGAAAAGGCCCCATGATTTAGGAAATAACATAACATGTGGTAATGGGAGAAGCTGGGGAATGTCCCAGCTGTAAAAGTACCTCCTGCAGGGCAGCATCCAACATCTGGGAACCTTTTTCTTTCTTAAAAACAGCTTAATTTCAGTCCTTTTCTTGTGGAATCGAGGCTTGTTTAATGAAAGCCATTGAAAAAAGTTTTGTATTGTACTATATTGCCTATAAATTAATGAAGATCTGTAGAACTTTTTTTTTTAACTTAAATTATATTTTTAAAAATATTAAGTTACATTTTCATGTTTGAAAATTTGGGGAAAAAAGAAGATAAGTAAAAATAACATCTTAATCTTGTCACATGTAACTCACTCACATACCTTTCAACCAAAAGTCTTTAACTTTTATTGTATTTGAGGAAAATACTGAACTGAAACCCAAAGAAAATGTTGAACTTGTTCTTAAAAGTGTTCTTAAAAGCAGGTATTAAGCCCTCAAAATTTCTTTTAAAATTTTAAAATGATTAAGCAAACGTTTAAGATACTGAGATTATTAAATTATCTCTCAGTTAAGCATGTTTTTTTCCCATTGGAAAATTTAGTTACTACAGGTTTATTAAAAAAAATATAAAACCTACATTTATTTTTAGGGTGACTGTAAGAAAAATTAATAATTGAAACACTGATCTGTAAGAAAATTATTTTGTAAACATAGCAGAGGAGAAAAAAGTTGGTATCTAAAAAAAGCACTAGGAGATTAGCTGTGTATTCAGATATCATTTGGTTCTCTCCTCCTTTCTGAATTGCTAAACAGCTGGAGATTGGGCCTTGTTTCAGAAAGCAACGTCTCTTGCATATGTTCTTAGCATACACTTTCAAGAACAGCAGTCAAGAACTTTCCCCAGAATGTAAGGTCCTTGAGAACAGAGTTCTCAGTGGTTCTGTGTCCTTCACGTTGCCTCTCGTGGTATCTTGTGAATAATAAGTGCTTAATATTTATCGAACAGGAGAATTTCCATTTTTTTCTAGTAGTTCAGTTAATCTGTAGCTTCTTGAAGACATAGAAAATAATATTTCGGCCGGGCATGGTAGCTTACGCCTGTAATCCTAGCACTCTGGGAGGCCGAGGCGGGACGATTGCCCAAGGTCAGGAGTTCAAGACCAGCCTAGCAAGAGTGAGACCCTGTCTCTACTAAAAATAGAAAGAAATTAGCTGGATAACTAAAAATATATATAGAAAAAATTAGCCGGGCATGGCGGCGCATGCCTATAGTCCCAGCTACTTGGTAGGCTGAGGCAGGAGGATCGCTTGAGCCCAGGAATTTGAGGTTGCTGTGAGCTAGCCTGACGCCATGGCACTCTAGCCCAGGCAACATAGTGAGACTCTGTCTCAAAAAAAAAAAGAAAAAGAAAATATTTCCTTTTGCCTGCTTGTTTAGTAAAGTAGAAAATTGTCTTTTTGGTTTCTATTTACTTTTCCCAGTGTTTTGAGAATACATTCAGGTAATTCAAATGTGACATTCTTTTTTTTTTAAACCATGGATATTAGAGAATTGATTTTTTTTTTTTGTAGAAGCTGCATTCAATATATTCAGTCATCTAGTAAATCAACAAAAAATTTACGAGGGGATATACTAGGCACTTTGGGGACATAGCCGTGCAGGGAAGTCCTTGTCCTGATGGGGACATAGATGGACAGGCACACATATAACGTGCTGGGAGTTACAGGGCGTGCTGAGAAAGGCACAGTAGGGCAAGGGGTCTAGGGAGAGGTGGCTGGCATTGCTAGTTTATATATTGTGGCTGGAGAAGGCTTCACTGATGAGGTTGAGCTCTCAGTGGAGACTTGAATGAGAAACGAGGCAGTGAAGTGTGAGGCTCTTGGGGAAGAGCGTTCCAGCAGAGGCAGCTCCAGCAGAGGCAGCCAAAGTCCCTCAGCCCTGAGCTGAGCAAGTGGAGTTGGTCACGTGAGTTGGTCATATGCGAGGGCCAGTGTGGCTGCAGCTGGGTGAGCGAGGGCTACGGCGTGGCAGTAAGAGGAGCCAAGTGTAAGGACTCAAGGGGTTCACTGCCAGTGAGAAGGGAAGCCTTTGGAAGGGGTGAAGCTCAGCACCAGTGAGGGGACGGTGACACTCACGCAGGTGGGAGATGCTGGTGCTCTGCATCAATGGTTGGCAGCCGAGTTAGCAGAGGGGGTTGGATTCTGGCTGTGTTATAAAGGTCAAGCTGGCTCTGTTGATGCGTGTGCTGGTGGACTGGATGTGGAGTGAGGGGAGAGGGGTCAATATTCAACGTCAGATTATCAAGGAAGTCCTGAGGAACAGAGCTGCATTTACTGAGATGGGCAAGGCCATAGGAGGAGTAAGATTGGGGTTGAAAATCACAAGTTCAGTTTTGAATATGTTGAGTTTCTTGTTAATGTGACTTTAAATATTGCCCAATAAATGGTTGTCTATCTTGAACATGGGAATTGAAAGTTTTCCCTATAGTCTGAATATTGAGCCATACATTTTAGCATTCTATTATTTTCTTTTTGGCATTTTATTTCATGAAATCTTTTCCATCCAAGAGAACCCTGATCTTCTTGGCAGTCAGGAGTAAATTTTCTAGCTTTACCTCCCTGCTGGGCCCCTCACCAGTTGTTCTGCATGTTATTAATTGAACTGAAAGTCCTCTGAGATGGATAATTTTGGGAGGGTCCTTTTTTTGGTAGACTCTGAAATTGCTGAATTTTAGAACCAAGAACGATGTTAAAGATAAGCTGGTGTTGTTATCGGGTGTCTTACAAAGAAAAAAAATAGTGTATAGAGTGGTTGAAAAAGTAAGAGTTTTAAAAAAATATATTTGCGTTTTCACTTTTCAGGAGATGTTACAACTCAGATAGCTCTTCAGCCTGCTCTAAAGTTCAACGGTGGTGGTCATATCAATCATACCATTTTTTGGACAAACCTGAGTCCTAATGGTGGTGGAGAACCCAAAGGTTTGTATATATTGGTGTACCCTTCTCTACATTTTGTGTAAAGTAGATTGTTGATTTTAAGTCTTTAATTTTCCCCGAGGTTTCACAGTGGCATGTTTTTCACAACAAAGTTGTAACATTCAAAGAGACATAAGTAGGAATGGAGAATGCGTTTAGGCAGTTATGTTGTCAGATTTTATATACATACTCGTGTAATATCATGAACAGCTCCACCTTTTGGTTTCATTGGGCTGTACTTCATATTAGGGAAAGAATAAGAAACTTAGTTTTTAGAGAAGATGAACTTTCCACTTCATTAGCTTGAGGGCCTAGGTTAGATGCTTATCCATCTGTACTTTACTTTCTTCATGTGTGTTACAGGGATGATAATGGGGCTGTTTTGAGAATTAAAAAAGATTTTTTTTGAGACAGGATCTTGCTTTGTCACCCAGGCTAGAGTGCTGTGGCACCATCATAACTCACTGCAACTTCAAACTCCTGGCCTTGAGCAATCCTACCCCATCAGCATCCCCAATAGCTGGGACTATGGACCCATGCCACCATGCCTGGCTAATTTTTCTATTTTTTGTAGAAATGGGGGTCTTGTTATGTTGCTCAGGCTGGTCTTGAACTCCTGAGCTCACCTGATCCTCCTACCTTGGGTTCCCAAAGTGCTAGGCTACAGACATGAGCCACCATGCCCAGCTGAGAATATAAGTTATAGTCCCTTTTGCTGTCATTTTATTATTCTTCCTAACTGATAAAAAGTCGTGTGTCCCAGAAAATTAGGTTTTACAGGTGTTTTTAAAAAATGGCAGGAAATGAGGAGAGTATAGAGCTAGACAGTCTTGTTCACCATCTTTGTTTCCTCACTTCCTTTGTGGCTTGTGGAGGCTCAGGTGACTTTAATTATCCTCCTTACCCCAGGAAAGGTGTGGAGTATAAACATAGCTCTCCTCCCTTGTTTCTGGGCTCCTTGCATGTACCCCAAGTTTCTGTGGTTTCTGTTTAATCGTTGTTGAAGGCAGCTTATCTTTTACACTTGAAATATGTAGTTTCATTTTGAGGTAATAGGCAATGAAGGAGTAAGTATGGGAAACGGGACAATTTATTATTTCTGAGTTAGTTCTTCAGATCATGACTCAATACTTTTGAGATTTTGTCAGTTACCAGACTATCAGATATACCCTTGTGCAACCAATGGCTTTGGTACTCTCTGCCATTTTTTGTCATCTGTACCGCTTTATTCCATCATTTGTGCTTATAAAAGACGATTACTTTTAAATTGGTAGAATAAGAGAAGTGAGATTGTGACCCACTTGATTTAGTTGATATGATTAATCTAGAATTATATTCTATATTGCTACAGAATGAAAGGGCTATAACTCTTAAAGCGTACCCTTAGTTCATTCATAGAAGAGAAAAATCACCCTTTTTAAAACAATTTAATGAAGATGGGAAGAGGTAGGCTGCCTTGGAGAAGAACCAAATAACAGTTATAACTTTACTCCCAAACATAGGGACATAGAGTAGGGTGAGGTAGAAGTCAAAGTAACTTTTCTATTCAGGGAAAAAAAGAAAGCTAAAGTAGTATTTCTTTCTTGATGAAAAAAGCACAGTGAGTGAAGAAATCCCTTTAACAACCTTCATTAAAAAACGTGAATTAAAATTGTGAAACCTTAGATACTGGAGTCAGGGTAGGAGTAACAGTTGTGTTATGTAGGTTCACTGGGTTTTATTGTATCTTCTGTATGATGTTGTCCACTTGTTTCTTGGGCTATATGACAAGAATATTTTAATATATGTAATGTAATATTTTATTGTAATCGTTTGAAGTCTTCATTTGTGGGGTTTTTTGGATTTTTTTTTTTAACAGGGGAGTTGCTAGAAGCCATCAAACGTGACTTTGGTTCCTTTGACAAGTTTAAGGAGAAGCTGACAGCTGTATCTGCTGGCGTCCAAGGCTCAGGCTGGGGTTGGCTTGGTTTCAATAAGGAGCAGGGACGCTTACAGATTGTTGCTTGTCCTAACCAGGATCCATTGCAAGGAACAACAGGTTAGATTTAATAATTGTTACACATTTCATTTGGGAGAGGTGGTTTACTGTACAGCATACAACTAGAAGTAAGGAAAACTTGCAGTGTTAAAACGTATCATGAACATGTAATAATTTGAACAAATCTTAACAGATAATACCCAGAGTCTTGTGTAAGTTAAAATGCTTTAAAAGTCCTTGATATTTTGTAAAATAAGCACATGAGATTTTTTGGATACATTAACAAAAATGTTTTAATCATAAAATCCTGCCTCATTCTTCAGAGAGTTAGTATCAGCTTAAATAATTATATGCACTAGAATAAAAAACTAAAATTAGCTAAAGAACAAGGGTGAGGAAAAGAAATATAAGCTGAGTCTGATTTCAGAACTTGTACCCTCACCTTCTCGGCTGAGCACCTGCAATTAAACTGGGACTAGAACTCAGGTTTCCAGACTTCTGCCTTTCTAGGGGTCTTTGGTACGGTATGTGAAAATATTTGACTTGGAAGCTCCAGGCTGGGCTCACCAAATCCTTTTTTTTTTTCTGTTGAGCCTAATTGAATTAGAAACCCTTTATAAAATGTCACCGAAGAGTACAGGAAATAGAGTCCTGTGAGTCATCCCACAGTTAGCTGGGACTTTAACTTGAAGTGGCACCTTCACATCAAACAACAGTCCTTTGCCAGTTTTTCTACATCTACACCTCAGAATACCCCTGCTCAGGTGGCTCACTTCTCTGGATATACTCAGATATTGCCAGAATCTACAGCTCTTTGGGGAAAGTGAGATGCCGCAAACATTTGTAAAAGCCACAAAAGATTTGTGAGCACTAAATGCTGTAGAGTCAGATATGTCTATCCAGGTACCTGACTGGAGAGGCTGCCGTCCAGCTACGCTCCTTTCTCTCCCACTAGAAATGAAGAAAGCCTATTGGAACGACAATAAATGGAAGTCATGGCTTTTTATTTATGGCAAAAATCATTCATAAATTTTGCTATTTTAAGTATTAATAATAAATTACTAGTGACCTACCTCACAACTGACCAAGACATACTAGTTAAGTATTCTTTTCGTAGAGGAGAGCTATCATTTAGTTTGAGAGTTTTTTTAAGTGAATGTTTTATGGATAGAACTAAGCTCTTGATTTATAAAATTTGATTTCTGAAAACATTGTGTCTTTTTCTTTAGTCCTATTCGGTTTTCCTTGTCAACTTATTCTATTAGGATCTCATAACTGCTGTGTATTCCCTAAGACTAAAATTAGCCTTGGGGAGCAGAGCAGGTTTTTCTTAAACCTCCATTAGCGTCAGGCCCTTTGGAAGAGAAACTGGCGGGCCTCAAGCATCCCACAGATGTAACACACCCTTCCTGTGGCTCCTAAGACCACGGGCTGGGACGAAGGCTGGGAATTGATTCTTAGATGAATCGATTGTTATTTTAAGAACAGCTATTAAAATACTGTAGTTAATTGATTTTCCCACGTCTATCGTAATTATTTTTACTATTTGTCACATTTTCTTACTAAAAAGTAAACTTCGAAATCTCTGTATTCATTCTTACACCAATTTCTTGTTTACATAAAAACAAATGAGATTGTTGTAAAAGGTAATTTTGTGTGTAAAGAATAATAAAAGTTTAAATTGAGAAGATGTAATGTTTTAGATTGAAATGTATAGATTTTGGTTTTTTGTGTTCTTTCTGGTAGGTCTTATTCCACTGCTGGGCATTGACGTGTGGGAGCACGCTTACTACCTTCAGTACAAGAATGTCAGGCCTGATTACCTGAAGGCTATTTGGAATGTGATCAACTGGCAGAATGTAACTGAAAGATATGTGGCTTGCAAAAAGTAAAACAGGATCATTATGCTCAGTATGTTAAGATCTTTATGACTATTTTTGTAATAGTGTAGAGTATTGCAATATGCTAATAAGCTGCTCTATTATAGCATTTCTTGATGTTACTTATTCACATATTCGATAAACATGTAATGAATAATTTCTTATTTGAAAATTTTATTATTGGGCAACTGATTGAAAATAGTAAATGCTTTGGGTGATTGAATCTTTTGATCGAACATTTTCTTCAGAGAGCTAAAATAGCTAAGAGGTTATGATTGTCATCATAAAACCATCAAAAATATTCCATTCCTATATTTTGGGCCCTGTAGGAAAGGCTTTTTCTTTTCTTTTTCTTTTTGAGACAGGGTCTTGCTCTCTCAGCCTGGAGTGCTATGGCACCATAGCTCACTGTAACCTCAAACTCCTGGACTTAAGCAATCTTCCTGCCTCAGCCTTCTGAGTAGCTGGGACTACAGGTGCCTACCACCATGACTGGCTAATTTTTTAATTTTTTGTGAAGATGGGGTCTCACTATGTTGCTCAGGCTGGTCTTGAACTCCTGGCCTTAAGTGATCCTCCTGCCTTGGCCTCCCAAAATGCTGGGATTATAGGCATGAGGCACTGTGCCCAGCCCAGGAAAGGCTTCTAATCCTGTTCTATTACAGTTACAGAAAATCTAGTATTTTACCCTACTTGTTTAACAATAAAATATTAAATATTTACTAAGGAAAATACTCAGCTTTCTACCAAAAATTGCTTTTTGGGGCAAGTAATCCTCTGTAGTGGTACTTCTGGTAGATGTCTCCCAGTAGTCTTTAATTATTTGTGGTCACATGTTACAGAGCGTTAACACCATTTTGTCATTTAAATACATGTGATTTGATTGCTAATTGAGAACTGCTTTGTTATGAGAAGGAGATAATTATGCATCTGAATTTTTCTGACTTTAACTTGATGTTTTATCCTCAAACATAGAACTATGTATTGTGTAATAGAGCTAAAAATGGACAAATTAGGGCATAGTTGGTAAAATCAGTGCTAGAGTTTAGGCCACGGATCACCCCAACTGGGCGCTTGCATCCCCCTCATGAGAACTGGGTCCTGGCCAGGTACTACCCTTCCACATAGAGGCAAATTGATTTCTGGACGAGGTCAGCAGCGTCCTTCCCTGAGGAACATTTATTTTCTACGACATGCTTTTGATTTATTCTGTACTTTTTCATGTTTTCTTTTAAAGAATATGTACCCACTATAGAAGCTTTATATTTTTAACTAAAGAGAAAGCTATATCCGTAATACATTGACACAGCATGTCAAATTGTGTTCCTGTGTAGTTTTTGCAAATAGAGCTGGATACTGTTTAAATGGAGCAGGGATCCTTTTTGTATTTGGCTTAAAATCTTCATGCATTTCCCATGTTGTTTCATCTTCCTGATTATCTTTAGTGGCTATATAATATTTTATCAATTGGACATTTCCTAGTTTATTTTACAGTTCTATCATTGAATATTTCATTTGTTTCTAATTGTTATTACAAATCATGCTGCAGTGAGCAACCCTGGTTTTACCTTCTATTGGAATATTCTCTTTATATAGATTTTTTTTCTTAAGCCTATTTAGTAATGTTTTCCCAAGTTTATTTTCTTACTTTTTATTTTTTCCCAACCTAATTATTCTTATGGAAAAATGGGGTAACTTAGCAGTTTCAATATTGAAGACTGAAGTTTTAAAAAAAATTAAATTTAAGGCACTTTTCTTTTAAAATTCAATTAGAGAAGTGTTTAGGCTTTCTGAATTGTCAGCAATGTTGCCACGAGACTATTGAAAACTGTGTGTGTATGTTTTCGCTAGTGGATTGAAAAAACTTTGGAGACTGCGATTGCCATTCTTTAAATACCACAGTGAAATGACTTCCATGGTGTGCACATGGCAATCATGTGATCACCACTTGCCTCTGTAAACAAGGTAGTGAACTCTGTTCAAACAGACTGGGCAAGTGGAACGTTTTAAAGATGAGCTTTTAAACACAAGTTGTCTGCTAGATCATGGTTTGACCTGAACTAACTAAGATTTGCAGAGACTACTGACTTATATAAAGCTTTTTGATTCCTACTAAGCTTTAAGATTTTAAAAAAATTCAATGTTGAAATTGCTATGGGGCTCTATTTTTGCTCTGGCTTTCTATTGAGAGAATGGGGAGGCTTACTGTCCTTCACTAAATATTTACTGTCCTTCACTAATTACTAATTACTGTCCTTCACTAATTTTTCCTTCCCACTGGGTAGATTTTAAGAGGCTAAGAGAATTTACAAACTAAAGATTTCAATCATCCGGTGGAAAATGAGACTTTAAGATTGATTAGCCTTGTTTTTTATAACAGAAAAATAGAAAAAGTAAAATTGCCATTTTTTCTGAAAAGAACAAGTATTGTTCATCCGAGTAGGATTTTTGTGGCTGAATCAGCAGTGCCTGCTCCAGTCGATATAATTGTGCATCAAAAACCTTAGCATTGTTAGTGCTGGAGGAAAACAAGGAAGCATAACAAATACTGCCTTTCAAATACTATCTGTTGCTTAAACTGTCGTGTAATAATTAAACTTAGATGTTGAGAAATTACAACTTGATTGCACACCTCCAATTTATGGTCTTAAAGTAAGATTTGATTTTCTATTGAGCACCTTTAAAAAGTCATACCAAAACCATAAAATTGAGATTGATGTGTATTTTGAGTCATATCTAAAACTAGGTATAAATGTAAGTTTTATTTTGTTTTAATTTCAGAGGAACTACTGTTGCAAAAGCTATTAAGAAAATGTTTTATAAATTTTTTACTTCTTCTCATTTTCAGTCATACCGTAAGGATGTCAGCAAGCTAATAGCCTTTTGTAAGATGTGCATCAAACCTAGTACATGCTGAAAATCCTATAAGGTCCTGGATAGTTTTCATTTAATTAGCCATTGAAGAAACATTTATTTTCCTATTGTAAGTGTGGAGTTTTTTGACTGTTAATAAAAGAATCTATCAACCATCAAAGAAGTCAGTGTTATTATGCATGCCTGTCAAAACACTAATAATCCTATAACGCTGTATCATTTTTATTGCTTTTCTGTGGGAAAAAAATAATAAGTAGTTGAAATTTTACTCTTAAAACCCAGAAGGCATATGAACTATATCTCTATTCATATCTATAGGAACATTATCTGATAATATAAAAGCATAGTATTAGAGATATATATATACCACACAATACTTAAAAAATTTTTTTATTATAGTAAAATACACACATATAATTTATCATCTTTACCATAAATATATTTATATTCCTTTTTCCCCCTTCATCTCTCTTTTCCCCCTCCTCGTCCCCAGCCTGTGGTAAACACCAATCTAGTCTCTGTTTTCATGAGATCCACTTTTTTAGCTCCTGCATGTAAGTGAGAACATACATATAGTTGTCTCTTTGTGCTTGGCTTATTTCATTTAACATAAGGGCCTCCAGTTCCATTCATGTTGTTGTAAATGATAGGATTTCATTCTTTTTCTGTGGCTGAATAACATTCCATTGGGTATATATGCCACATTTTCTTTTTCCATGCATCTCTTGGTGGTCACTTAGGTTGATTCCACATTTTGGCTTTTGTGAATAGTGCTGCAGTAAATGTGGGAGTGCAGATATCTTTTTGATATACTGATTTCCTTTCTTTTGGATATATACCTAGTAGTGGAATTGCTGGATCATATGGTAGTTGTGTTTGTAGTTTGTTTTTTTTTTGAGACAGAGTCTCACTGTGTTGCCTGGGCTAGAGTGCCGTGGCGTCATCCTAGCTCACAGCAACCTCAAACTCCTGGGCTCAAGCAATCCTTCTGCCTCAGCCTCCCGAGTAGCTGGGACTACAGGCATGCGCCACCATGCTCGGCTAATTTTTTCTACATATTTTTAGTTGTCCGATTAATTTCTTTCTATTTTTAGTAGAGACGGGGTCTCACTCTTGCTCAAGCTGGTTTTGAACTCCTGAGCTCAAACAATCCGCCCACCTCGGCCTCCCAGAGTGCGGCCTGTGTTTGTAGTTTTTTGCGGGATCTCCATACTGTTTTCTATTGTAGCTGTACTAAGTTACATTCCCGTCAACAGTGTTTGAAGGTTCCCCTTTCTTCACATCCTCATCAGCATCTGCTATTGCCTGTCTCTGATACAAGCTTTTCTAACTGGAGTCAGATGATATTGCATGGTGGCTGTCATTTGCATTTCTCTGATGATTAGTGACGTTGAGCATTTTTTCATATATCTGTTGGTCATTTGTATGTCTTTTGAGAAATGTGCAGATTTTTGCCCATGTATTAATTGGATTATTTATTTTTTTTTGCTGTTGTTGGAGTTCCTTGTATATTCTGGTTATTAATCCCTTGTCAGAGAGCTTGCAAATATTTTCTCCCATTCTGTGGGTTGTCTCTTCACTTTGTAGATTATTTCCTTTGCCACGTAGTAAGCTTGATATAATCCCGGTTGTCTATTTTTGCTTTGGTTGCCTGTGCTTTTGAGGACTTGCACAAGAAATCTCGAATGTCCTGGAGTGTTTCTCCAATGTTTTCCTCTAGTAGTTTCAGGTCTTAGATTCAAGTTTTTAATCCATTTTGAATCAATTTTTATATCTGGTGAGAGATGGGGTCTAGTTTCACTCTTTTGTATATAGTTATCCAGTTTCCCCAGCACCGTTTATTGAAAAGACTATCCTTTCCCCATTGTAAGTTTTTGGCAGCTTTGTTGAAGATGAGTTGGTTGTAAATGCATGGATGTATATCTGGGTTCTCTGTTCTGTTCCATTGGTCCGTGTGTCTTGTTTTTAGGCCAGTACCATGCTGTTTTAGTTACTGTAGTTTTGTAATAAATTTTGAAGTCAGTGTGATGCCTCCAGCTTTGTTCTTTTTCCTCAGGATTGCTTTTTCTGTTCGGCATCTTTTATGGTTCCATATAAATTTTAAGATTTCTTTTTTCTATTTCTGTGAAGAATGTCATTGATTATTTGATAGGGATTACATTGGATCTATAAATTGTTTTGGTTAGTATTGTCATTTTAACAAATTCTTCCAATTCATGGAATATATTTCCATTTTTTGGTATCTTCTTCTATTTCTTTCATAATAGTTTTATAGTTTTCCTTATATAGATCTTTTACTTCTTTGGTTAGAACGATTCCTAGGTATTTTATATTTTTTTGTAGCTGTTGCAAATGGGATTGCTTTCTTGATTTCTTTTTCAGATTGTTTGCTGTTAGCATATATAAACGCTACTGATTTTTTTGTTTGTTGCCAGGCTCAGTTCAGTCTGCCTTTATGGACACCAAATCTATGTTTCTTTCTCCTCATCTTTAGAATGCTTATCCCCTCTCCAAGGAAGACAACCCACAGTCCCATTCAGTCTCAGCATCCAGATCCAAGCCCTAACTCCAAATAATTTATAGTCCTGCCAATCAGGTTGGGTCGTGGCCCTTCATGGTCTGGTGACCTATGAACTCAAATATCAGTGTGTCTCCCTGACCTTCCCACCTCAACCCAATTTAAATGTAGGCTTATGGATAGAAAAACTGCAGTAAAAAGTCCTATTATGAAAAAGGGGAAGAAATACCCAGCACTGAGGAGTGATGTCAGCCAGATGGCTGACTAGAAGCCCTTAGCTTTCATCCCCCTCACAAAGACAGCCAGAACAATGAATAAAAAACTGCATATAATGCAAATCTAAATGGGAGAGTGCCAGAGTGCATCACAGGAGTAACTTAAACTCTGGGAGTACAGAAAATCAGGATGGCCACATAGAGAATGGAAGTAAACACTGGGCGTCTGCCACTCCATGGCCCAATTGAGATCAGCTGGGAACCAAGAGGAACTTCTCCCGATTGTGCGGAATAAGCAGAGGATCCCAGCAACCCTCTTCAACACCCTGGACACCTACAGACCTCACCACTGGGGTCTCTTGCAATCCTCACAGGCACTAAACCCAGCTGAGGGAGCTGCCTGGAGTCCACATAGTGTGTTCCCCCCAGAGAAGGAGCTGACACTGTGCCTCACTCTCTGTGGTCCACACAGCTAACATGCTGTTCCTTATTGGAATTAGAACTATGACTGACGTGTCTTGCTCTGGGGGATGAGCAACCACATTGCTCCTTCATCCCTGAGGCTAAGCTGCAGCTGAACCACCCCAGCATAGTGGCCCAACATCCCCAGCTGAGCTGCAAGCAACTGTTACACCCTTTCCCATGGGACCAAGTAGAGGTGTAGCTGCTCCACCTACCCTTTCCTCTTCCTCCTTGAGCTGGAGCTGAAGCAATACCCTGCCTCCTGGGAAAATAGTACCTTGGCTGCTCAAAGCATTCACACCTCCCTAGTGCCTAAGGTGAAGCAATGCCCTGAATCCCAGGAAATGCCCCAGTACCTAAGCTGAAGTGGCACCCTGCATCCCAAGAAAATGGTGTCTATGCCACCCAAAGCAATCATGCCCCCAGGCCTGAGCTGAAGTAGCATATCATCCCCTGGGGAACTGGTGCCCTGGCTGAGCTGGGCAGCTGCACATTCCAGGGCTGAGTGGATGTATCCCAGGGAAACAGAGCAGTGCTGATCAGATACACTTTGCTAAACAGGCCAAACAATTCTAGTACCCTGCTTGCCTGGAGGTGGACTAATTCCCTAGAGTCTGAGCTGCTGAGATACCCCTCTCCCTGGGGAGTGGAGTCACCACTGTGCTGTGATGAATCCAACAGGCTCAAATGACAGCTGTGCTCTGCCATTCTGGGGTACTCGCAGCCACTGCACTTCGCCTCAAAGACTCTGGAATATCGCCAAGCTCCACCATCCCAGTGTCCAGAGTCAATACTACATTGTGACTCATTCCCTGGGATCCGAGTTGCCACTAAGCTCTATTGGCTCAGATTCTTCAATTGTAGCTATGCTCTGCTCCCTGGACCCAAACCTCCCGAGTACCTCTTCTTCCCTGGAGTTGGGCCACTGCTGTGCCCTGCCTTCCAGGGATAGAATCACAGCTACAACACAGCTCCCTGCGCAAGCTACTAGGGGGTTCCTCAGAGTCACAGATCTTGGCTTTGTGATCAACCTATATCCAACATTGCCACAGAAAGCAAACCTGTACCCCAAAGACCCTGATGCCACATAGGCTTGCAAGACCTTGGACCCACATCCACTCCGAAGGCCTGCAGCTGGGACCCAGTACTGCTGCAGCTGCTTTTAGACTGTGTTGTATCTGACACCAAGAAGTTTCCCTTCAACTAAGTCTCTGATTGTGGGGAAAATGAGAATAGCAGAATCCAAAAAACCCTTGACATTGAGAACATTAACAACCGACTCCACCACCACTGCTGCCACAAACTTCTATAGCCTGGGCCATAGAGACCCCCACAGTTATTGCTGATGTTGAACACAGCTGAAGAAGCTGCATGGAGAATATACCACTGCACCTATCTGGAAACAAAGTCATCACGCCTTTTCTAACTGGCACACTAAAACCCAACTACAGGTTAAAGTCTTTCTCTATGAAATCTACTTCAGAAAGTTTGGAAGAGGACCTTGTTTCCCCAGATGCACAGACATCAACTCAGGGACAAAAGAAACATGAAAAAGAAAAGAAATAAGACATCACCAAAGGGACATGACTCATAACAAACCCAGATGGAAAGGAAATCAACAAATTGCTAGAAAAGAAATTCAAAATAATGATTGTAAGTATTAATAAATTCAATGAGATACAAGAAAATACAGGCCAGGCATGGTGGCTCATGCCTGTAATCCTAGCACATTGGGAGACCAAGGTGGGAGGATTGCTTAAGGCCAGGAGTTTGAAACCAGTCCAAGCAAGAGAAAGACCCTGTCTATACAAAAAGTAGAAAAATTAGCTGGGCATAGTGGCACACACCTGTCGTCCCAGCTACTTGGGAGGCTGAGGCAGGAGGATTGCTTGAACTCAAGAGTTTGAGGTTGCAGTGAGCTATGATAATGCCACTGCACTCTAGCCTGGGTAACAGCACAAGACCCTGTCTCAGAAAAAAAAAAAAAATATATATATATATATACAGAAGACAGTTCAATAAAATCAGGAAAATAATTCACAATATACACGAGAATTTCAACAAAGAGATAGAAATGATTTTAAAAAAAAGCAAACAAAAATCCTGTGGCTGAACAATTCCATAAATGGGATAAAAAATACTCTACAGAGCTTCAACAGCAGACTTGATCAAGCAGAAGAAAGAATCTCTGAACTTGAAAATAGTCCATTTGAAATTACCCAGTCAGAAGAAACAAGAAATAAGAATGACAAAGAGTGAAGAAAGCCTACACAACTTATGGAACACTATTAAGTGAACAAATGTTAGTATTATGGGAGTTCTAGAAGGAGAAGAGAAGAGAAAAATCATAGAAAACCTATTTAATGAAATAATAGCAGAAAACTTCCCAAATCTGGGGATAGATATGGACATCCAGATCTAGGAGCTGGAAATTCCCCAGATAGATTCAACCCAAAAAAGGCCCTCCCAAAGGCACATTATAGTCATAATGACAAAAGTGAAAGAAAAGGAGGGAATTCTAGAAATAGCATGAGAAAAGCATAGTGTCACATATAAAGGAATCTCCATTAGACTAATAGCAGATTTCTCTGCAGAAACTTTACAGGCCAGGAGAGAATGGGATGATATGAAGTGTGACAGAGGAAAATTTTCAGCTAAGAATACTATACCTAGCAAAGCTATCTTTCTGAAATGAGAAAGTCTTTCCCAGATAAGCAAAAACTAAGGGAATTCATTACCACTAGACTGGTCTTACAAGAAATGCTCAAGAGAGTCCAACATCTAGAAATGAAAAGATGATAATAAGTATTATGAAAACACACAAAAGTATAAAACTCACTGGTAGAACAGATACAAAAAGGAAAAAGAGAAAAGAATCAACTTTTATAACTACAGAAAACCACCAAAGCACAATGATAAATAAAAGAAGAAGAAAGGAACTAAGGATATACAAAACAACCAGAAAACAATTAACAAAATGACAGGAGTAAGTCCTTACCTAGCAATGATAACCTTGAATGTAAATGGATTAAATTCCCTCACTTAAAAGATACAGACTGGCTGAATGGATAAAAAAAGATGACCCAATTACATGCTGCTGTGAACAGCTCACTTCACTTGTAAAGATGTACAGACTGAAAGTGAAGGGATGAGAAAAGATATTCTATGTAAATGGGAACCAAAATAGAGCAGGAGTAACTATACTTAGCTAAAACAGGTTTTAAGTCAAAACCTATAAAAAAAGATAAGGAAGGTAATTATATAATGACAAAGGGATCAATTCAGCAAGAGGATATAATAGTTGTAAATATATATGCACCCAACACTGGAGCACCCAGATATATTAAGCAAATATTATTAGATCTAAAGGGAGAAATAGAAATAGACTTTCGTACAATAATAGTTGGGGACTTTAAAACCCCATTCTTAGCATTGGGCAGATCATCTAGACATAAGCCAACAAAGAAACATTGAATTTAAACTGCAATTTAGACCAAATGGACCTAACAGCCTTTACAGAGTATTCCATCCAACGACTGCAGAATATACATTTTTTTTCATTAGTACATGCAACATTTGTTAAGATGAATCACAGGCCACAAAACAATTCTCAATACATGTAAAAGAACTGAAGTAATATCAAGTATCTTTTCTGACCACAATGGAATAAAACCAGAAATCCGTAACAATAGGAACTTTGGAAACTGTACGAGTACATGGAAATTAAACAACATGTTCCTGAACAACCAATGGCAATTCAAATTCAAGAAATTTTGAAGGAAATTAAAAGATTTATTGAAATAAATGAAAATAGAAACAACATTTCAAAACCTATCGGATACAGAAAAATCAGTATTACCATATTAAAAGGCAAGCTTATAGCAATAAATGCCTACATCAAAAAAGTAGAAAGATTTCAAATAAACAATCTAATGATGCATCTCAAGGAACTAGCAAAGTAAGGACAGAGAAACCAAATACCAAATTAGTACAGGGAAAGATATAACAAAAGATCAGAACATAAATTAATAAATGAAATTGAGACTAAAAAAATATAAAAGATCAATGAAATGAAAAGTTGGTTTTTTTCGAAAAGGTAAACTGAATCAACAAACCACTAGACTAACCAAGAAAAAAAAGAGAAGACAAACAAAATCAGAAATGAAAAAGGAGACATTACAACAGATACCACAGGAATACAAAAGATTATTAGAGACTATTACAAAGAACTATATGCTAACAAATAAAAAACCTACTGGTTGTATGGACACATACAAGCTAGCAAAATTGAACCAAGAAGAAATAGAAAGTCTGAATAGCTCAATCACAAGTAACAAGATTGAATCTGTAATTAAAAGTCTCCCATCAGAGAAAAACCCAGGACCTGATGGCTTCACTGCAGAATTCTACCAAACATTTAAAGAAGAACTAATACCAATTCTTCTCAAACTCGGCCAGAAAATTGAAGAGAGAATTTTTCCAAAATCATTCTATAATGGCAACATTATCCTGATGCCAAAACCAAACATAGACACAACAACAACAAAAAAGAAAACTATTGGCCAATATCCCTGATGAACAGAGATGCAAAAACCCTCACCAAGTAATACACATCCAATAGCACATTGCAAAGATCATTCCCCATGATCAAGTGGGATTTATCCTGGGTAGTCAAGGATTGTTCAACATAAACAAATCAATAAACATGATAACATCACATCAACAGAACGAAGAACAAAAACCATATGATCATCTCAATAGATGCAGAAAAAAACATACAATAAAATTCAACATCCCTTCATGATAAAAACTCTCAATAAGTTAGGTATAGAAGAAATGTACCTCAAGACAATAAAGGGCATATATGACAACCCATAGCCAACATCATAATGAAAAGTATGATGGCAAGTTGAAAGCTTTTCCTCTAAGATCTGGAAAGAGACCCTCTTTCACCACTTTTATTCAACATAGTACTGGAAGTCTTAGCCAGAGCAAGTGGGCATGAGAAAGAAATAAGGGGCATCCAAATTGGAAAGGTGGAAGTCAAATTGTCCCTGTTTGCAGATGCATGATCTCATATATAAAAAACCCTAAAAGCTCCACCAGAAAATCTCTTTGAATTGATAAATTCAGTAAAGTCGCAGGATACAAAATCAACACACCAATAGTGTTTCTATGCACCAAAAATGAACTAGCAGCAGAAGAAATCAAGAAAGCAACCCTATTTGCAATAGCTACAAAAAACCCCCAGGAATTAACCAATAAGTTGAAAGATCTCTACAAGAAAAACTATAAAACACTGATGGAAGACATTGAAGAGGACACACACACACACAAATGGGAAAACATCCATGCTGATGGACTGGAAGAATTAATATTGTGAAAATGACAAAACTACCAAACGGGATCTACAGATTCAACTCAATCCCTAAAAAATACCAGTTACAGTCTTTTCAGAAATAGAAAAAAACAATCCTAAAATTAGTATGGAACCACAAAAGACCCTGAATAGCCAAAGCAATCTTGAGCAAAAAGAACAAAGCTGAAGCCATCACACTGCTGACCTCAAAACACACTACACAACCATAGTAATGAAAACATCATGACATTGACATATAAACAGACACATAGATCAATGGAAAAGAATAGAGAACCCAGAAATAAATCCTAATATTTATAGCCAACTGATTTTTGACAAAGAAGCCAAGCAGGACAGTTCCTTCAATAAGTGATGCTGGGTAAACAGACATCCATGTATAGAAAAATAAAACTAGACCACCCACATACAAAAATCTACTCAAAATGGATTATAGACTTAAATGTAAGACCTGAAACTGGAACTACTAAAGAAAACACAGGAGAGGCCGGGTGCGGTGGCTCACGCCTGTCATCCTAGCACTCTGGGAGGCCGAGGCGGGTGGATTGCTTGAGGTCAGGAGTTCGAGACCAGCCTGAGCAAGAGCGAGACCCCGTCTCTACTAAAAATAGAAAGAAATTATCTGGATAACTAAAAAAATATATATATAGAAAAAATTAGCCAGGCATGGTGGCACATGCCTGTAGTCCCAGCTACTTGGGAGGCTGAGGCAGGAGGGTCGCTTGAGCCCAGGAGTTTGAGGTTGCTGTGAGCTAGGCTGACGCCATGGCACTCTAGCCCAGGCAACAGAGCAAGACTCTGTCTCAAAAAAAACCAAAAACAACATAGGAGAAACACTTCAGGACATTGGTTTGAGCAAAGATTTTATGGAGAAGACTTCAAAAGCATGGGCAACAAAAGCAAAAAAACCAAATGGGATTATATAAAACTAAAAACTGCACAACAAAGGAAACAATCAATAGAGTGAAAAGACAACTTGTAGAATGGGAGAAAATATTTCCAAACTATTGGTCTGACAAGGCATTCATATGCAGGATATACAAGGAACTGAACTCAACAGCAAAAACCAAATAACCTGATTAAAAAATGGGCAAATAAGCTAAATAGACATCCTTTAAAAGAAGACATACAAATGGCCAACAGGTATATAAAAATATGCTCAACATCACTAGTCATCAGGGAAATCAAAACCACAATGAGATGCTATCTCACCCCCATCAGAAAGGCTGTTATAAAAAAGACAAAAAATAACAAATGCTCGTGAGGATGTAGAGAAAAGGGAATACACTGTTGGTGGGAATGTAAATTACTATAGCCATTATGGAAAATAGTATGGGGATTTCTCAAAAAACTGCAAATAGAACTACCATATGATCCAGTAATCCCGCTACTGAGTATATATCCAAAGGAAAGGAAAGGAAATCAGTATGTTGAAGAGATAGCTATACTCCCTTGTTTATTGTGGCATTATTCACAATAGCCAAGATACAAAATCAACATAAGTGTCCATCAACAGATGAATGAATAAATAAAATGTGCTATATATATGCAATGGAATAATATTTAGCCATAAAAAAGAACAAAATCCTGTTATTCCTGGCAACATGGATGAGCTTGGAGGACATGTTAAGTGAAATAAGCCAGGTACAGAAAGATCAATATTGCATGTTTCACTCACACGTGGAACCTAAAAAAGTCGATTTCATGAAAATAGAGAGAACAGTGGTTACTAGAGGCTGGAAAGGTAGGGGGAGGGGGTATAGGTAAAAGTTGGTTAACAGGTACAACAGTACAGTTAGGATCAATACACATTGTATGTTGGTGTCAAAATATACTGCAGCCCATAAATATGTACAATTATATGTGTCAATTAAAAAAGTGCAAATAGTTATTAATACTGTGCTGTACACTTAAAAATTTGTTAGTAGGGTAGATTTCACATGATATGTTTTTTACCGCGATAAAAGCATAATCATCAGAAAGAGAAAAATTAAATACTCAGCACTCACTGGTACATGGCAGGCACTGAGAAGGCTCCAGGGTTAGAGGTGAGAGAGGTTCCCTGATTGGACACTGATTCTGCTGCAGCCAGTGTCACGTGCCTGCATCCACTTCTGAAATTCTTTACTAGACATCGTTCCCAAAATCGACTTAACCTCCTTGCCTCTTCACCCCATCAACTTATGGCAGCTTCCTTAGGCAGGCTAAAAACCATAGGCTCATGTGGGAAGGCCAGGTCCTTAATCTCTCCTTCTGGACTGAGTCTTAAGCCTTTGTTACTCAAAGCCTTTTAAAATTTTATATCTCTTACTGTTTGTCATTTAGAAGTCAGTTTTTCCAAATTTTGAGGTTCCCCATTCCTGAACTACATTCTTTTTCATTTCTGCTTGCAGGTGACCAATCCTTTCCTGAGCTTGCCACTTCCCGGGAACGCCTTGCTGAAGGGAGAAGGTAAGAGCCAACACCACCATCAGTTCGAGTGTGAAAGTAGGACTTGCCTTGCAAGTTATAGCAGTAAACAGCTTGACGGAAAGATCTGTCACTGCACAACCTGGCCTTCCATCCCCTCAGCTTCTGGTATCTTTTCTCACTGCCTACCACGCCAATGTCACATAATTTTGTGTGTTTTGTTGAGGCAGTCCCTACTTCAGGGTCCTAAATTTTAAAATTAATTAGGATAACAAATTGCTGCTTTGACAAATAAGTAATGGATCAAGTATCATACAATAGATGTTTGCTTTCACTCATGTAGAGTCTAAAATGAGCGTTTCTGGTGAGCAGCTGGCTTTCCGTCAAGTGACGGTTGGAGGATCCAGGCTCTTTAGGTCTTATTGCTTTGCTGTTTTCAACATGCGCCCTCCAAGGTGGCTCTTCTCAGTTCATTAAGCCGGTGGAGGGTGAAAGAGCATGAGGATGTGGATGGCGTTTTATGGGCCACCCTGGAGATGGTGCACGTGCTTCAGCTTGTATTTCATTGGCTACAACAGCACTCCTAACTGCAAGGAAGGCTGGGAAATGAAGTTTAGCTCTATTCTTGTGCCCAGGAAGAAGAAACAGGTTTTGTGAACAGCCAATCAGTCTAGATAGAATGCCTTGTGACTTTGAGCAATTTATTTGACCTCTGTGCCGCAGTTTCCTTAGCCGGCAATAATGGGTTGTTGTGGTTTTAGATACCCTACTGTCCGTAAGATGCTTAGAACAGAGTCTGGCATGTAATAAGCACTGTTGAGTGTAGCTATAACAGCAGTTGTTGAACTTGTCTCCTCTAATTTGATTCAACCACCCTGTTGGGCAGGCGGGGAACACACAAACTCAGCTACAGACTCACGCGCCCATGGTCAGATGGCTTGTTCTGGAACACACTTCCTGCTTCAGTGTTTGTTCTGCAACAGTGCATGGTATTCCAGAAGAACGCCTTTTATTTGTACCTTATAAGCAAGGGTGGGGGAACCTTTTTCATTTATAAAACACGTTGTCATTTTCTAATAAACATTCTACATTTTTATTTACTTCTCTGTGTACATGTTTTACGTGTATCCTTTCATGTCCTCCCCAGTCCAATCGTAAATAATTGTTTACAAACCATTTTTTTCTAAAAAGCTTATTTTCATTTGGTTAAGCCTTTCTGTGAGAATACCTGGGAGGAGCCCAAAGTGAGTGTACCCCTGCAAAGAGGGCAGATGAGAGAGCACGTGCCTTTCATTTCTATTTTTTTGGACTCGACCCCCAAATGGCTAAGGAGCGAGATTCCTTACATGGTCCTAGTGAATAAATTGAGATTTTGAGGGGCAGTTTGAAAGTGAGATTTTAATTTTTCAGACAAAATGGGATATTTGGGGCCAAGTTCTGGCCTGTGCATGGTGTGTCCTGGGTGACCCATTTTCCTCACATTGAGCGTTGCAAACCTGTCACCCAGTGTCACTCGTTCTTCAGAACTGTCTCCCTCAGTCGTGCCTCATTTTCCTTTCAGCATCAACTTCAGTCTGCAAGGAATGGTCTTTTATGTCACTATTCCCTTCCCAAACTCCTTGACAGCACGGCCCTCACTCCCGCTGCTTCCTCACCTCCATCCGCCGATCCTGCGGCTGCGTTCCGGGTTCTGCCCCGCGTGTGCTTGAACCCCGTGCTGAGCATCCGTGCCTCTGTCTGACGCGTTCTTCATGACCCGTGTCTAGTGACGGCCACTTGTCCCAAGATGGGCTCGGCAGAGTTCCTCCCTCAAATTCTCAAGACTAGAATTTTCAATGACAATTGGTTCCTCTCTTTATTACTGAAAACTATTAAATGTCTTTCCTTTATTTAAACCAAATGGTTCTTAGTCCTGGATACACATTAAGGTCACTTCTGAGGAGTTTTACCCAAATAGTGAGGCCCAGGTTCTGCCCATGAAAGACTCTGATTCAATCGGTCTGGGCACAGGCATGTCTTTTAAAAGTTTTCAAGGTGATTCTAATGTGCATCTAGGGTCAAAAACCATGAACAAGCACCCCATTGTGACAGAAAGATCACCCAGAAAAATGTGACTTAAGGAATGGCCTGGCCTAAATTCTTTACCAAGATGCTCAGGGCCTTGCATGGCTGGCTCCTCCCGATTTTTCAGTCTCATCTCACATCCTCTCCTCTTGGCTTGAGACGCTCCAGGAGTCCTGGACTTTGCATTTCCTGGGGCACCCCCAGTTCTTTTGTACCTCTGGGCCTTTGTCTCTGCTATTCCTGCTACCTAAAAAATTATTTGTCCTTTTTCACACGGCTGTGCTTTCTCAAGAGGCCTCCCTTGACATCCTGTTTAACCTATTTATTTTCTTCACAGGGGATTCTGTAATTATTAATATCTTGGCTATTTATCCCTTTCCTTGTGTATTCTCTGCTTCCATTAGAATGTCAGCGTCAAGAAAGTGGGGGACTTGTACTGTTCATAGTTGCATCTCTGGCACTGTGTCTAGCACACAATTGGGGCTCAATAAAGAACTCTCTTCCCCCTGTGGCAGGCCCTGAGAGGTCCTAATAATGCAGTTAAAAACCCCTTAGACTGGAAATGCTCTGTGGTCCCTATTGGTTCCAGGGTTTATATAAGATCCTCCTGAACTAAAGCATATCGATTACTGTCATGTAGGTTGGAGTGATAAAGGGACGTATAGCCATGTAATTTAGCATTGTAGCTATCTTCACGGAGCAAGTTTTCCAACAGGAAGTCAACACTGTGTTTGTCTTAGTTAGCTTAGGCTGTCACAACAAAATTCCTATAGACTGAGTGGTGTAAACAACAGACATATTATTTATAGATTTTTTTTATTTAATACTTTTTCACAGTTCTGGAAGCTGGAAGTCCAAGATCAAGGTGTTGGTTGATTCAATTCCTGGTGAGGGCTCTTTTCCCGGCTTGCAGACGGCCACCTCCTCACTGTGTCCTCACGTGGCAGAGAGAGAGAGAGGGAGAGAGAGAGATATTTCTTCCTCTTCTTATGAGACCAGAGTCCTATCAGTGTCAGACTCTACTTTTATGACCTCATTTGACCTTAATTACTTCCCAAAGATCCTATCTTCATCTACAATAATGTTGGGGGGTGGGTTAAGGCTTCAACATATGAATTCTTGGAGGATACAATTCAGCGTATAACAGTATAACAGTATCTAACCTTAATTAAACGTAAGTCTTTTTATTTTTTGGCAATACCTCAGCATCCCAGGTGAGGAATGAATCATGTTACTATAAACAAGTCAAGTCTTAATGATGTAAAAAATCTATCAAAGGAAATAAGTTTCAGCAGTGTATATCTTTAATATTAAGACAACTGTACAAAACTTTCTCATATATTCAAACTCCTGGTCTCTAAGAAATGTTTTCACTTAGAGAATTTTAACATGGAGAATTTCCATTCTTTTAAGGTTTTAAACTAAGCACAAGCTTTCTCCTCTTTTATTTTTTTAAATTGATACATAATATTTTGCATAATATTTTATGGGGTACATGTGGTATTTTGTTACACGCATACAGTGTGTCATGATCTGGTTAGGGGATTTGGGATATCCATCACCTTGAGTACTTATCGTTTTTATGTGTTGGGAACATTACAAGTACACTCTCCTAGCTACTTTAAAATGTACAATACATTGCTGTTAACTATAGTCACCCTACTCTGCTATTGAATACTAGAACTTATTCCTTCTATTTAACCGTGTGTTTGTCCTCATTGACCAACCTCTCTTCATCTCTCCCCCTGCCAGTCTCTGGTATCTATCATTCTGCTCTCTACCTCCATGAGATCAACTTTTTTAGCTCCTGTATGTGAGTGAAAACATGTGATATTTATCTTTCTGTGCCTGGTAAACTAAGCACAAGTTTTACATGTTTTTCTAGATTTTTTTTTTTTTTTTACAGACTATAAGATTTCTTGCATATTTCCTGATAACAAGGTAGGAAATAGATAAAAATCAAGTCTTCAATTTTATTTTAATTGAACACGTGTAAGGAGCCCCCTTTCATTTTTCAAAAGTCACAATTTAACCCAAACACAAGAATTTATAACATTTTAAATGCTGGGCAGATATGGTAATTATATGCCCAACTCTCTATTATTCGCTGGCTGTATTCAGTTGTCATTATGGTTATTGATGAAATGGAGATGGAATTTTAAAAAAACAGACTTTATTTTTAGAGCAGTTTTAGGTTCACAGCAAAATGGAGCAGCAAGTGCAGAGTTCCCAGATGCCCCATCCCCGCGCACGCACAGCCTCCCTGCCACTGCCAACCCCGCCAGAGTGGCGCGTCTGCTACCACTGACGCACCTACATTGACACATCATTATCGCCACGAGTCCGCAGTTTACCCTGGGGTTCACTCTTGGTGCTGTACCTTCTGTGGGCTTGGACAAATGTGTGATAGATGTCCACCATCGTAGTACCACACAGAATGCTTTTACTGCCCTAAAAATCCGTGTTCCACCTATCTGTCCCTCCTTTCTCCTAACCCCTGGCAACCAGGTATCTTTTTACTGTCTCCATCGTTTTGCCTTTTCCAGAATGTCATAGAATTGGAATCATACGTATGTAGCCTTCTCAGACTGGGTTCCTCACTTAGCAATATGCATTTAAGGTTTCTTCATGTCTTTTTGTGGCTTGATGGCTCATTTCTTTTCAGTGCCCGATAGTATTCCATTGTCTGGATGTACCAGTTTGTTTATCCATTCACCTGCTAAAGGACACTTGGTTGCTTCCAAGTTTTGGCAATTATGAATAAAACTGCTGTAAACATCCGCGTGCAGGTTTTGTGTGGACATAGGTTTTTAATTCATTTGGGTAAATATTAAGGAGCATGATTGCTGGGTCATATGTTTAGTCTTGTAGAAATGGAATATTTAAAAATTAACAAATAACTTTCAAATGGTTACATGTTCATGCCACCACAGGGAGCATCTTCCCTGTAGCTGGGGCTGCTGTGTATGATTGACAAGTTGTGCCTACACAGGGTGTCAGGCTAGGAGGTGAGTGGTAGGCTGAACCCAGTCATCCTCGCACCCTGGCATGGAGCTGCACCTGTTCAGGGAGGGGAATATTCCTGCCTTTCTGATTCCCACGAAGTTGCGTGAGTTAGGTGAGGCTTTGCTAGCAGTCTTCCCTCCTCGAGTCCTGGCCTGGTACCCTACTCTGAGGTTGGTTTTCCCATTTCTTCTCTTTTGTAGAGAATTCATCTTCTCCAAGGCTTCTGGGGTTGGGGTGGGGAATGAAAAATTATTTTGTCTTTATTATGCCCTCCAAATACATGCCTTCTGTTAAACTCCTCATTCTAGAGTATGCCCTGGGGCTCATTCGAAAATCAAAGAGCCATCTGCCATCTGCTCCAAGTCTAAGATTTAGTTCTTAGGCATACCTTAAGGTTGAAGGACCTCTGTTTCCCTTGCTCTCCCACAACCTCTAAGGGTCGATGTCCATGAATAGCTCTGTTTCCCTTGTCCAGAGGAAATAATTGTCTTTTTTTTTCTATTAACCTAAATATATTTGTTCTACAACCAGTAGGTGGCAGCATTGTTACGCATTTTTCACTTCCATACTCTTAAGATTTGAAACAGGGTACATGTCAGAGAGGATTCAGGGCTTTGGAATAGTGTTAAAGGAGGTGCCCTGAGACTCACATTACCTAGAACTTTTTTGTTTTTCTCATTGAGACCTGATAATCTTTTACCTTTTTTTTTTTTTTTTTTTTTTTTTTTT
>RJWJ010021647.1:0-27658 GCA_004363605.1 Indri indri | reverse complement strand
CACACACAAAGTCGTGGCAGTTATGTTTCAAAACAAGAGCAGTGGCCATTGGACCCTGGCTTTTGGTAGGAGGTGTAGCATTTGTGTGTTAATGGATAAATGCCTGGTAGACAGATGGAGGGGTAAATATTAATAAATCTGAGTACGTGCTCTCTATAGATATTATCATTCTGTGTAAGGAGAAGAGGCTCTAATGGCAAATGAGACATGTGCCCTGCCTTGGAGAAGCATGTCATCTAGCAGCACGTGGCAGCTGCCTAGTGATTTTTCAGAAGGGAGAGGTCATGGGGCGGAGGGGTCATGGGTACCTTATGAGTCAGATGAGAGCTGAACCAAGCCTTGAGGAACTAGGACTATATCATAAGCAACGACACTGTGTGAAGAAATGGTAAGAGGTGGGGCTGTTCGGGGGGATGTAAATTAAGGAAAAAAAGCCCAAGACTGCGACTTATTGGACAACATGTGCATTGCCATTCTGCTAGCTTTAATTGAAGCAAAGCAAGTACAACATGTAGCATGGGGTTTTTTTTTCCCCCTCTCATGAGAAAACAAAACAATAAATATTAAAGTTTTCTGATAATTTTTTCCTAGTTCACTCCTGCTCCGATCAGCCTCACAAACAAGTGTCTTCAATCCTTTCACTCTGTTTATCTTTGCTGCTTCCATTTTCATTTTGATAATCTTCTGCTCCTCCCTTTTCCTGCCCTTCCCTAACCCAGCAGGAATCCAAGTTGGTGCAGGAAGGGAGGTCGGGGGAGCAAAGTGGGATGGGGTGAAAATAAGCTGACAGAGATGGGGCTTCAAGTTGATTGAAAGGTTTCTGTTTAGTTTTGAAAATATTTCTTCAGAAAATTAGTAGTGGCTCTGCTTACATAATTTACTGTGTATAACTGGAAGCATGTTGCTTGGTCAGTGTAATGACATACTCCTGGTGGCCGGCCAGGCGTGGGGAACCTGCAGCTTCAAGGCCACATGTGGCCCTCCGCATCCCCAAGTGCGGCCCCTCAACCGAATCCAAACTTCACGGAACAGTTTGTTCTGTAAGACTTGGATTCCGTCAAAAGGCCACACTCAAGGATCTGCAAGACCACACATGGCCCCAAGGCCACAGGTTCCCCACCCCACTCGCGCCGCTCTCCCCACTCGCTGTGTGTGGGCCTGTACACAGTCCCCTCTGGCTCGGGCTTCCTGCTGCATGTAAGGTTTGTATCTGAAAGAGACAAAAGAAAGTTCTGTTTAAGCATGAGAAAGAGGCAGAGAAGCCCAGCAGGATTGAACATGAAAGGCCTCACCTAGTATTAGTTGTGGAGAAATTAAATGGGCAAATTGGCTTACCAAATAAGAACATGTTTGTAAACTGGCATCTTGGAAACAATAATAGAAGAACCTTATCACTTAGATCCAATTAATAAAAAAGTTACCAATCCTATGGGAAGGACTGAAAAAGGGGCAGGGCAAGAGGTGACCAAGACATGGTGTTAGGAATGGCACCGCCATAAAAAAATTAAAATCCTGTGAGAAGCAACTGGAAATTGTTTGGAAATTAGCTGTCTTTGTAATCAGCTAACAATGGGGAGGTGCTCTGTTCAACTGGAAGGACAATGAGATGGAGGGAAATGTGAAGTGACATAGGGAGCTGCAAAATCAAGCAGGGAAGCAGTGTAAGGGAAGTTGATTTCCTCCAATTAGATCAGTGGAATGCTTTATTAGGATAGAAAGAGAGGCCAGATTTTTAGACGTAGCACAGTATAGCAAGGCAATCAGGTGCCTTTAGGAAAGGGAAATTCTGCATTTGATCCTTACAGATAAATAGGAACCACTCTGGGGAAGTGTTTGTGAAAATCAGGTTATCGTGATCCCAGCCAAAATCAGTTACACTGCCATTCCCTTTTCAAAAAGAGAGCCGTGACATTCAGTTTTAGAAAAGAGAACTGCAAAAGTACTTACTAATGCTCGGGAAGGCCAAAAACCTTGAAGAATGTTTGCATCACTGAGTAATTTACAGAGGGTTTTCATTTACATCATTTCACGTACGCCTCCTGATAATGTACCGACGTAGGCAGGACAGAGATGACCATCTCAGTTTTCCAAGAGAGGAAACAGATTCATTGAGATCAGTGACTTGTTGAAGGTCCTGCAGCCACTGCTGATAGAGACAGGATGTTAATGCAAGTTCACTTTTCCTTCACTGCACTGAATAGATTAAGGATACAAGGATCAGTCATCTCCAAAACATTTGCTTGGAAGCCCACGACTTAAATTTATATGTCTTCTTACAGGCTAGGGTATACTTATTACACCTGGTCTTCCTAGTGATTAGAAAGTTAATCATCCTATGTAAAATTATATTTTGTTGTTTAACATTGACTTAAACATTTTAAATATAGAACAAGACCAATTTTATAATATATACTTATAAAAAAAGGAAGGAGACTGGAAATAAATACACTTGTTTTAAGTGGTTACTACTGAGTTGTGGATTCTAAGTGATTCCTTTTTTTAAATTCATATTTGTATTTTTCAAATTTTCTGCCACAAGCATGTATATTTTCTACAAGCATAAATATGTGTGTGTATATATATACAGACGTATGTGCACATACATAGAAAAAATAATCCTTCATTACAACTGCTTTTAGTCCTTTTTGAAAACAAAGCTATAAATCTGTCAGGCAATTTAGAAAAGAATTACCACTCCAACCCCAGACAATTGTATGCACCCTTTTGACATCACTTCTAGATCTGTGTCCAGTCTAAGTTAAATTAAATGGAGTTTCAGAGCTCTAGATTTTAAATCAGAGGACTTGGATTAGAATTCTGACTCAGCTACTTATGTTAGCATTCACTTAGCTTACCTAGTCCCGGGAACTGTGAGGCACAGGTGATATGGAATGCCGTACCCCGCCCACCCCAGGCCACAGCTCTGCTCAGGTCAGCTGGCCTTGCCTGGGCCGCCTGGGCCTGAGCAGAGGAGGCTGCACTTCCCGCCATATACCACTTGGTGGTGCTTCTTGACATCTCCAGCCTCATCATTTAGGTTTTCTTTGAATCATTTTTTTCTTCATTCTGAAATTTAAGGCCATTCCCCAACTCCCTTCCAGCTTCCCGTTTTCATTAGAAAGAGAATTCAGGGAGAAAGGTAACAGTCCCTAATTTCACCAGGTTCCATGTTAAAAATGATTATTAGTTAATTTATCTTTTGAAGATTAAAAAAAATTCTTAATTCTGTCAAAAGTATTGGTTGGGGGTAGGAGTGTATTTTGTTTTGCTTTTAAATGAATTTTTTCTTTTGGAGCATTAGTCATCTTTAATTAGTAGAATTAAGTGAGTTTTCTACCAATCAACCTGAAAAAACTCCGATTTTTGATAAAACCCCAAAGTCCAGCTGATGCATGGAAGATTTTGTTTGGGTTTGAAACATATGGTGGCTTAAGAAAAAAAACCCTGAATCCTCAACCACAAATACATCAGCATTTCAAAGGTTTCCAAAATGTTTGATTCATCACTGTCCCAGCCCCTGAAATTACATATTATGTTCCTCAATGTTAAGACAATTAAGAAAGGGCAAAAGTTTTAATTTATAAGATTTTATAATAAGTTTCTTAGTTCATTACAACACCTTATCTGAATTATACTTATTTTAAACACTGTAGGCTCTGTTTATCCTCACACACATGCATACTGCAAGTATGAGTCGAATATAAAAAACATATAGGAATGAAGGCTCTCATATGAACTGGGTCTTATTCATAATGGTATTGCACCTTATGGGGCCCTATTTTAAATGGCACATCTTCTGTTTTTACCTGTATGAAATACTGATGTGGCCTTATTTCCCACAGACCTTGATCTTTTCGAGGCTCTGTTTTGGCTTATTTATTTTATAAAGCAGGGTTGCCTGCGGACTGCAACTGTGAACTTTAATTTTCTAGTTCTATGTATCAGAAGAGTAGTCTGCCATCGGGTGAATTACTTAGTCTTCCTTTGTTTCCATTTTTTCTACTTGACCAAGTAAGACTCTTTATTTTCTTTTTGGAGATTTTTTCCCCCCAAAGAATCTGCTAAATAATGTATAAGATTTGAAGGTGGCGTTTTTTAGGGGGACTAAGGCAGAGTATTTCCTTTGAGAGGGGAAAATGGCCCATTGTTGAAGCATAGGATGAGATTATGATTCTAATTTATTCTCTTTGAACCTAATGGCAAATGCTTCTCACTGTAAGATGTGGTTCTTAGGGCACTTCCTCTGACCAAACCTTTCCTCCACAAGGCTGGCATCTTTTGGACTGCTAAAGAGAAACCACCTCCCAGTAGATCCAAGGCTTAATTTTATAATTTGGGAGAAAGCAAAGATCAGCTGAAGTCCCTGGTTGGAGCCTCAGAGCTAACTTACCCTAATAGCCAGTACTCGGACATTCGACGATGCTTCCCCACCTAGTGGAGCCACCTTGCTCCTTTCATTTATTTCAGTCTTAATGACTGGCTCTAATTTGGATCCTCCTGCGTTTTTAATGGGAAAATTCTGTCTCTGCCTGATCGTGCGTTAATTCATCGATTACTTTATTCAACAGACATTTATTGACCACCTCCTTTGTGCTAGGCTTTGTGTTGGGGATACCAAGATAAATAAGATTCTGAAGTGCTTTGAGAGAAATATTAATGTGTGTGTATATAGTGTATATAAGCCATATATATATATAGCATGGTATAGATAGATAGCAGCATGAATACAAGCAGTACTACCGTGAAAGTAGGAACAGAGTGTTACAGTATTGAGGATCATTAACAAGTTAGTGAGTCCACTGTAAATCAAAATAGGAGTGGTACATGATTTAATCCAACCAAAGGAAAGTAATTTTCCCAAGGCCACACAACTAGATAGTGAAAGAATGTGGTTTACAACCCAGCCTTTTGACTTTTGAATTTTCTCTGTTGCTGCACCAAATGCCTCACTAAAGACAAGTGGCCTTCATGGCCTGTTACCTACACTGTGGTCAAAAGTAAGAACATTAAATTTGCAATTTGATGGTAATTTTCTATCCTATCATTTGCATTTGTAATTGTTAACAAACAAGCAGCATTTTTACTTATAAGCTACAATATGACCTAATGGAGAAAGTAGGAACTCTGGGTCTAGAATTCCTACTTTTCTTATCTCTCTTCGTTGAGAAACCTTCATAGCGCAGCCAGGCCCGGTGTGCAGACACCTTGACCTCTGCTTTCACACTTAGTCCTTTTACCAGCCTTGTGAGGTCTGTGGTATTCTCATTTTACAGACGAAGAGACTGGGACACAGATTAATGACCCACCCAAAGTCATGCACTTGTTAGTCTAGCCAGGTCCTACTCATCCTTTAGCTATCACCTCTGCTGTTCCCCGGGTGGATACACACAGCACCACAGCTCTCTCCTTCGAGGCGCTCATCGCAGAGGGGATTTTACACTTACATTTATGATTATTGGATCATGTTTCTTGCACTTGGCAGTGAGCTCCACAAGTACAGGACAGTGTGTGCTTGGCTCACCTTTGTATCTTATTACGTAAGAGGGCATTCACATTTTGGTGAGTGACTGATTGTATGAGGTAGAGCTGAGATTCAAACTCAGTTGTCTTTATTACAAATCATCTATATAAAGTTCTTGAGATACTCTTGGAAAAGGCATCATGGACAGATAAAATATCAAAAATTACCTTCCACCCCTGTCTGTATGATGGCTAGGGTGAGAGGTCAAGAGCAGTCGCTGGGAGAATTAACTTGTTGGTGTAATCCATCCTTCCGTCATCTTTGGTTCTGCTGAGTCTTTCACCGGTATGGGTGGAGGGCATGAATGACTCATGACTGATAGGCTTGGGGCCTGGAAAGCATGTCTGGTCAGGGGTAAAAGAAGGAAGCAGTGTCATGCCTCAGACTGATTGTGGAGCCATGATGTGGTCATGAACTAGTTCCCAGTTTCATTGTGACCTTTCAACAAAGGCACAACCAAAATCAATGTAGGGGAAGGCGTGGCACACAAAGGAAAAAGGCAGGGATGTCATTTGTATATCTTGTGTTAACTCCGAATTGCCTAGCCTTTTTGTTTTGTTTTTACCAAATACATGTGTATTTTTAATGCCTCCGCAATGTGTTTTTTTCTTAGGCAAAGATTTTTAGAAGGTCTGTAGTCATTCATAAAATAGGATCTGTTCAAATGACCTTTTACCATTCTTATTTGCACCGCCAAATCAGGGGAATCTTAATACTTGGACTTGCAACTTTTCTGGACATTTGGCTAAAGCCATGTGGCTCTCGTGGAGCAGTTGCATGTCTTAGCAGTGAAAGGGACCAGGAGGTGGGAGGTGAAGCTGGCAGGGCTTGTGCAGTGCCTCTTCCCGGCTCTCTGCAGACCTCCCCTGCTTATCTCACACTTTGCTGGACCCTGCACAGCAGGGTGGGTAAAGGATAGAATTGCAAGCAGAAATTGTATTTGCTTTGTTTAGTGAAGCCAAAAGCCTTAATATTATTTTATGAACTCAATGTAAATGACAACTGACATGAGAAAGAGATTTTAAGAGCACAATAAGCATCTTTACAATCATGGGTGGAGGTCAATCCAGGAAATGTGTATACACTCTTTTTTAAGTTACATATATAATCAGTGTTTCCACCCTCAAAAAAAAAAAAAAAAAAAAAAGACCAGAACCAATTAGAAAAAGAAAAAGACTAACTTGATACACAAAATTCTGTATTCATGCCAAATACTGGAGTAAAAAACATTTAGCATTTAACTGACAAGACCCCAACCAACCATTAGATTTCTATGGTTGGACACTCTCAAGATCTTGCGCTCCTATATTTCATTTAAAAAATTCCTCCCTGAAGTGTAAAATGACTTTGGTTTTGAATAAAATTTAGCATTCAAATTTATAGCCACTTTGAAAACTGAGCATTCATTTTGATCACATGAATCTGAACAGATTCTTAATTACAACAGTCTTTTGCACATGGAGAATCTGGATTTCAAAAAAAAAAAAAAAAAAAAACAACTTCCCATGTAGGTTTTTCCACATTTTTCAGATGCTTTCGTAGCAGCCATCATTTATGGGAAATAGTATTAAAATCCTACCATGTTGTAGTTTAAATTCAAATTCAGTGCTTCCCAGAAGAGATTTTAGTGTATCCTATAAAGTCACTAAAAGGTTTGTTTTTGTTTTTGTGAAGGTTTTTTTGTTCCTTTGAAAGTCTAGTTCTAATGAGAGAGAGAGAGATGTTGGTTCCTTCCAGTGATCTTTGTGTGTTAACAACCTGCGCAAGGAACACCTCTCTTGCTTGTTCTAACGGGCAAAAGTCATCTTTGTTTGCATGAAAGAAAAGGTCTGATTGAACTAGGGTGAGCCTTTCATTTTAGGAAGAGTTAAAGTCTGGGGGTGTTTTTAATGTTTTAATCTCTGTTTAAGAGGTTTCTGTTACGAGAGGAAAATTGATAACATTTTTACCTCAGCACACTGCCAGCAAACTGGCTTTGCTCTAATCCCACATTTATAGTGATTTATATTCTCCGTGGCAATGTGCTGTAACCTCAGAGTGATACCACTGTGGTGTAGATGGACTGCATTCCAAATGCTGGGATCACATACATAATGTTTTTACTTTTAAATAATATTCAGACACCAGAATAAATACCATATGTGCACTGATGCTGGTTACAATAGAACCTTGTCATTTCTTGTGAGGGAGAACATTCTTTGTTTCTGATTCCTATTTGAAACAAGTATGCAAAAGATAAATATGTACATTGACAGCATTTTGAGAAGGCTTTGGTAATTACACAGCTGAGGATATAGCTACGATTCCTTGAGATGTAGCATTTAAAACTAAAAATATTGCTGTGTGTTGCCACCATTCCTCATTGACGTACCTGAAGGCAAGGATTGTTATCTGACATTCCCAGTGTAGCTTTTATATTTTATATCTACAGGGTGTTGTAGTTAAAGGACATCTGTTGAAGAAAAATTACCTCCGTGCATACTGCTCATAGGAACAGTGAGACTAACATGTTGATGACATCGTACCAGGGAGAGTAACACATTCGATAATGGGAAGGGATGGATGGATTGGAAAGCCATAATTCAGTGTGAGGCCTAATGTCATCTGATGTCACAAAAGCAGAATTTAGGTGGCCTAATATCATCAAAATACAGATGATCAACCTCTCCAGATCCATTTTTCCACACATGATACTGAAGTTTTAAAAGTTTCATAAAGTTTAGAAATACCTCCTAAGTCATACATTTTTAGACTTTCATTTTTATCCATCTTGGTTGGAATTCTAATCCACTTAAACATATTTTTTATATAGACATGGGAGAGTATCATTCATATTTACACATCTGTAACAAGCTCCATCCACCAGGTCAATTCACATTTGTTTCTTGGGAAAGCATTTCAATCCAGGTTTGCATTGTTACCATTGGTTTAGCCATGTTAAACTAGTGCTTATAACATTTTAATAATGCTTTGTATATGAGGAAGCCCTGGGCTTGGTATTGATGGCTTCCCTACCCCTCTGCACCTCGATCCCCACCCAGTTTTGTGAGGTTTACCCAGAACATATAGTGTAAGATTAATGTGTGAGTAATATATCACAATTTATCTCTGACATTTTATCTGGCGCGTGACTTAGTTGGGTAAGTCTTGCCTCCTTTGTAGAAGTGTTCTGTATTATAAAACTGCTCAGAAGTCCCTTTTTGAAGTTGGGAAGTTATGAGACAAATATTGGACATATTGAACATATCTAACATGTTGTCTCTCCTTTTCAGCTTTTCGGATGATCCCTTATCCCTTGGAAAAGGGGCACCTATTTTATCCTTACCCAATCTGTACAGAAACAGCAGACCGAGAGCTGCTTCCATGTAAGTCTCACCTTTCTTCAGCCAGTAAGGGGGGTGGCGTGACGAAAGGTGGGGATGCGAAGAGATGGGAATGATCAATGTTTATACTGTTCCTGGTCTTTTATTGCTTTTCTCCCAACCCTGTCCTTGTTTGATAGCACATGTATTAAAGTGAATTATGTGGGTGGGTTTGGCCTCCTATTCCTCCAAGCCTCTCCAAATTCATCAGAGGGAAAGATGCCAAAGGACTGAAGTTGAGATGAAGAAGCCTCATGCGCTGATTGGCCTGACTGCAGAGACCCCTGGATTGGGGCTGCCGTTCGCTGGGCTGCTCCATCGTGAGGGCTCAGCCTGGGCTCTCCAGCTGGTCAGTTGTGGGCTGCACAGACTGGAGCTTGAAGAGGAAGTGCTGACTTGAGAGAGAGCTGCAGAGGAGTCACGGACGGGAGGGCAGCGCCAGGATGCTGGCACCACCAGCAGACGCAGAGCCGTGGGGCAGGGCCGAGAGCTCCCTGTGGTGAGGCAGTGCTCTTGGCCAGAGGGGTTTCCCATGAGGGTCTTGTGGCTCGCACTGGGGAGTTGGTGTGACATGTGCCGAGCACACATGCAGCCTCAGCACTGTGTAAAAGCACACAAAGGAAAACCCTGCCCTCGAGTACCTTACAGGCTAGCAGGCTAATGGCCCATACCACATGTGGAAAATATTATTTTGGTTTACTGTAATATAACATTGTTTTGACAATTCAGGCTAAATAGTTATTATCAAATCATACTGTGTACAAGGATCATGTCCAGGCTCTTCATGTGGCCCTGACTTAGGACATATTTTTCTCCCTCAGATAATAAGCTCCAAATTTTGGCTATACTCTCTTTGCTGTCCTTTCTCCTACCCCCGCCCTCGCCCCCCCACTTTCTTTCACCGGGCCCAGTTATATCAATATCTCATAGCTGTCACATATATACATACGTTGCCCAGAGGAATAGTGTAACTTTGGAGCCCTGGGTGCATAGTAAATTTCCAAATGCCAGCATTATTGAACCAGTCATAAATCTCCAACGTGGTGGGATCTGGGTGCAAAACTAAACTGCTGTCATCAGATTGAGGTAGCAGGAGGTACCTGACCTGTTCCCTTGCCAGCCAGACCCAATGTGAGATTTGTTGCTTTGGGAGCTGGGAGATCTCAGTGATGTGTTCCTCATTGTCCAAGTTTTATTGTGAAAAAGGGGCTAGTGCCCACACAGCATTAGATTTGATTTCAGAAATCCCTGGTGTGGGCCCTTAGTTTACCTTTTGACTCCTCCTTCAGGGAGATCCTTGTTAAAAGTTTCAGTTTTCTGAAAAGTACAATGTTTTTAAGTGTTTTAATTATATCCAATTAAGTTTCCATGGGGATAGTTTAGTTACTAGAACAAGATTACAGTCCTTAAAAGAAACTTTATAGGGATAATCTTTATAAGCCTGAAATAGAAAATTATGGCTCACATTTATTTAATTGAAAGCAGTGGTCCAACTCTGGTCTCCCTCCAAAGTCTTTTTTGGGTTGGGTGTTGAGGGTGAGGATATGACGAGGGTAGGGTGTTTTAAATGCTACCCATATTTTGCACATTAAAAGTATAACTATCGCCACATTGGGCCCCGAGCGAAACACGGTTCCACCCTGCATTTGAATCCTAGCAGGCTGACCTACCTGGGTTCAGGTGGGCTTGCTTGCATGTGCTTTGTCCCTCCCTAATCCTGCCTACCCTCGGTTTTCAGCAGTGTGGGTTGCTGTTTAGGGCTCTGAGTAATAAGAGTCTAATGGTAGAGGAAAGGCCTTCAGCTCTTGTATTTCCTGAGGAAAATGGTGCACTTGGATCCTTTGGTTAGAATGGGGATATTGCTCACCTGCAAGGTCACAGCCTGTCAGGGCCCAGCAGGTGGTTCTTTCTCCTCTGTGCAGGCCAGCCCTCCTCCCCTGGCTGCACCCCGTCAGCCCAGACAGTCACAGGCAGCCACAGAAAGAAGGAGCCCATCCTCTTGGCCTTTGTACCACAGCTTTTTGGTTTTCCCCAAACCCAATGTTTGAAGTGTAATAGTTATGAAAGGCACTCTCCTAAAAAAAAGCACCAGCTTTTTTTTTTTTTTTTGGTGATTGTTGGAAGTATATTTATCATCAAGTGTCTCCTACAATTGCAGATAACCCCAGCCACCTTGCCCTTCACCCTTTGTGAGTTAAACAGGCCAGCATGTGAGGTCCTTGCGGAATGTCTCTACCAGGGCGGCGCCCTCCACTGACATACTTAGAGTGTGCCAGGAAAAAATACAAGATAAACTAATATCGCCTCATTACAATGACTTAAAAAATACAGGAGGGTGAAAATGTAGACAGGGGATTTTTTTTCTTCCAGTATACTTGATTTTAGATTTTCCAGGTTTTGTACAATGAACATGTACTTTATAATTTGAATAAAGTTTTGTTTATTTGTGTTTGCTTTTGAGAAATGAAAACTATACACTGGGCATAAATGGTGCTGCTATCTATCCCTGCCCACTTATGTGTGACTTCCCCAGATCAGCCCCATCATGCCTCCAGCTAGAGCGCTGAAGGTTGGACGTGGACTTCAACAGCCAAAGGCCAGGTCAGCTGTTGGCAGTGGCGTGTCAAGTGCCCTACCTTTTTCATTTCCAACAGGTTTCAGACTCTTTCTAAAGCTCTGAAGAATCAGTCCCACCATATATACATTCCCTGTGAATGCATTTCATTCCAGTCCTGATATTTCCCTTTTGGTCTTCTCCACAGCTTTCCATGAAGTCTCAGTTTACCCAAAGAAGGAGCTTCCCTTCTTTATTCTCTTCACTGCTGGACTGTGCTCCTTCACAGCCATGCTGGCCCTCCTCACACACCAGTTCCCGGAGCTCATGGGCGTCTTTGCAAAAGCTGTGAGTGTTTGCCCAGAGGGAGGCCTCGGGGAGTGGGTAGGGACTGCGGGGGAAGTCACATGAGAGAAAAAGGGGACTGTCGTGTAGAGATGGATACGAGCCTGTAGAGATCTTTGCTCACTGTTTAATTTTCATTATCATCAGTGGAACCAGAAGGTTAAGGGTCAAATGAGAGAGTGTAGGTTGTCAATGCATCTCTTGCCTCATTTTACAAAACAGATTCTCAGCAGTCTCCAAAAAATGCATGAGTCCAAAAGGATGAAATAATTTAGGGTATCCTAGAAAATAAAAAATGTGTGGGAAATTATTCAGTTTTGTATAAACTGAATGACATTATTTCTAATCTTTGGATATATAGGTCTTTCCTTCATGAAGGATAAGATTTATGTTTATAAAGATGATTTAAATATATATGTATTTTTTTAATGGCTACAGACCCTTGGCTTGTTTAGGGAATGAACTGAGAGGGCGTGAAAGGCTTGTAGTATTAAGAAGTAAACTGACATGACATTTAGAAATATGGAAATCCATGAAGAATCTTTAAGGAGGTTGTGGAGAGGATCTTTAATATAATAAGAAAATGCATCTGCATTGACAGCCAAGAACCATTGTTTGAAACTAACCATTTCAACTTGCACATGCAGTGAGGATAAGTATACTGATTTTGCCACAGATGAGTTTCAAACAGAAGGAATAAGGAAAAGAGTATCAGTTGTTTCCCTGGAACTCCATCCAGACTTCAAGGCAAGTGGAATTAGAAAGGATGATTTCTAACTTGGCTGGGTTGATTTAATCCCTTTCCAGATGATTGACATTTTCTGCTCGGCAGAGCTCAGGGACTGGAATTGCAAGAGTATTTTCATGCGTGTTGAAGATGAACTGGAAATCCCACCGGCACCTCAATCTCAACATTTCCCAAACTGAACTCATCACCCTTCTTCCCCCACCACCAAAACTGCTCCTCCTCCTGTATTCCTGACATCCACCAGTGGCCCTGCCATCCACCCAGTTACTCAAGCCAGAAACCCGGCAGCCCTCCCAAACTCTTCCCTTTCTCACTCCCGCATCCTGTCTGTCTCGGCCTTCACATCTGTTGGTTCTAACCTACTAAGCAACCAGGCGTTCAGTACATGCGATTCCCCTTTTCTCTCCCTCCTCCTCTCCCCACAGCATCTCTCTTAGTCTAGGTCCTTGTTCTTTCTTGCCTGGACTCCTGCAGTAGTCTGACTGGTCTCCTTGCTTTCGGTCTGATCCTCCACCAGTCTTTCTTTCCAAATTGCACATCTGAGCATGACACTTCCCTGCTTGAATTTCTCCAGTGGTTTGCCACCCACTTCAGGACCCAGTCCCAGTTGTTAGCATGGCATCCAGTGTCCCTTTATGGTCTGTCCCTTGCTTGTCTCTTCAGCCTCGTCTCTCCCAACTCTTGCACAGACAGTGCTCTTCAGCCAGAGTGACTCACAGATGCACAGGCTCTTGTACACCTCATTGCCTTTGCATGGGCTGTTTGCTTCACCTGGAATGCCCTTTGCCATCACCACCCCACTTGCTGACTCCACTAACACCTCTCCATTCTTTTATACTCAGCTTTCTTTAAATGTCACCTAAGCTGAGTTAGGTGTCCATCCTGTATGATCCCACAGTATTCCATGAATACCTATATTATCACATTTATTGTATCGTATTACAATTGTTGAAAACTTGTCTGTCCCTGTTTAGAATGTGAGCTCCTTGAGAGCAGGACTGTGTCTTCCTCATCTCTGTATCCCCAAAGCTTTGCACAGTGCCTTGCACATAGTAGGTTTTCAATAAATGATTATTAAATAAATAAATGGCAGTGGTCTCTGCAGAAAGAATCAATGTAAAAATCAGATACAGCTTAGCATTTCTTCTCTTCTTTTATACTTACAATCATAACCTCTTAGAGTTGAAAGGGATCTTAAGCAAATTGCCTTTAACAGTGACCCTGAATAGCGACAGACTCATCTTGAATACTTCCAGCCATGGGAGCTTACCTGTTTAACATCAAAGCCCTTTTCATTATTGGATCACTCAGAACTCTTCCTGATACTACTAAAATTAGCATGCATTTAATTGCCACTTATTATTCCTATTCTACACTCTGAGAGTGCACCAAACAGGTCTACTTCCTCTTGCAAATTTTTAGCACAGCTCATTTATTCATGGCCACCTCTAACTGACTACCTTCTCTTTCCTCCAGGTACAATATCTTAAATTTCCTGAAGTCTTCTGTACATGACATGATTTCTAAACCTAGTATCACCCAAGTTGCCACCATGGTTGTTCCTCAGCTTATGGACCTAGACTATCCATTATTTTCTTCTACTCTCTAGCCAACCTCTGAGTAAAAGTAGTTACCAAAACTGAGTAGATTAGAGTATAACTTGGTAAAATTTAAAATAAGGATATATTTATAACATTAGACAGTTACTATTCCCCCTTTTGTTTCTCCCTTAAATATTTTTTAGAGCATATTGTAAAAGTATGTCATTGGTTCAGTCTTCTTCATTAAACTTACTAATAGCACTTAGTGGGAGTTTAGGATCAGTACAGAGATTCTCAGCCTCTAGTGTGTGTGTTCACCTGGCCACACCACCAGAAGTTCAGAATCCTGAGTATTAACACCCAGGAATCTGTGTTCTTAACAAAGACCCCAGCTGATTCTGTTAGGGATTGAGGACCATATTTCCTTCCAAGGACACTGGTCTCAAGAAAGCCGGACCTTTGAGAAGCCATTTGCAGCTGCGCGGTGTGCTGCCAGAGCTGTTCAGGGGAACGCTTTCCAGGAGCCAGTGGCTTCGGTCGGGCTGTACCTTGCAATTATCAAGGGAGCTTAAAAATGACTGATGCCTGACCCTTCCCCAGGGATGGTCTGGGGTCCGCATGGGCATCTGAGTTGTCAAATGCTCCCCCCTGGTGACTCGGGTGTGCAACCAGGGCTGAGAATCACTGTACTGAATGAAAGGACTGGTGGCCTGAGACTGCATTGCCCTGCAAAGGGATTGGGAGGTGCAGGGGACAGTAAATAGAACGTGACTTTCTCTAGGAAAGGCTGTGTGGCTGTCCCTTGGCTTCCCCAATACCCTCCTGGGAGAGGGAGAGGGATGTTCATCACGGATGGTAGACAACAGACCACTCTTTTCATTTAATGTTTCCAAATGATTGAATAAAACATAAGTCTGCCTTGAGGGTCCCCATGTTTTATACTCTACCAGGGTGTGGTAGTTTGGTCAGCTACCCATGATTTCTAAATGTAGTTTAGATAAAAGTTTGCTTTGAAATGTCTGGAGAATGGCATTCATCTTGCTCTTCATTGAGGTCTAGCGGTTTCCACAAGACTTCATGGGGAAGGAAGATGGATGGCCTGAACGAGACAAGCCCGCCTCTCCTCCCCACCCCCAGAGTCTTCTCCACGTCTTCCCCTGGTCACCTCATCAGGGCCCTCCCAGGCACCCCGCGGGTTATCTCGCAACTGCCCTAGAGGCTGCCTGCAGCCATTTGCAGCTTGTGAAAGTGGTTTTCTCAGCCCTCTCCTGAGATAATGTCCCTGGGATAATGACTTTTAGTAGATGCAGAGAGATTGCTCTGTCACCCCCAGGCTTGAGAACTCTCCAGTGTGTTTACAGTAGATTTGCTGCCAGTAAGGAAGGCCGGGGGAAGTGAGAACCACTGGCAAACAGTAAAAAGAGAGGCTTCCACTGGCTTTTCCCCTGTAATCTAATCTACCTCAGTGATTTAGGACTAACTCTTCCTAGAATGTTTGGTTACCAAGATAAGGTCGTGCATATAAATAAGTTATCATTGCAAAGCACTGCTCACAGAATGCGGGAAGGTCAGCATTCTGACCCTTGGCTTTCAAGGGCCCTGTCTTTCCTCCTCTGGTCTCTCTCCTTCCCTGAGACAGAACTCCTGACTCCTGACTCTCATCTTCACTTATAGGCCTTGACCTCTTTGAAGTCTGATATTGATTACAGTGTGATGTCAATTGTCTGTTGCTGTAGGGCACCTGGAACCTATTCAGATAAGGAGAGGCGTTGAGGATGTTAAGGAAGCATGTTGGGAGCTGTGACCTGCTCCTAAGTGATGGTGTTTCAGGAAAAGGAGGAGCAGGCAATTGAAGTGTCACTCTGTCTTTTTTTATTAGTTCAGTTGCTTTTTCTCACCACAAGACATCGATTTAATCATGGGGCATTTTGGTTAAAAATTTGACCGTGCATCTCTGCCCTCTGGACAGACGTTTTGGACATTGAGAGAGATGGGCTGTTGCAGGGTTGCCTGGTGTTGCTCATTCAGACTGAACTGTTCAGGCAATAAATTTCCCCCTAAGACTAGAAGTGAAACTGCTGTTTCTCATTGTGCATTGGTTGGATCTCTGACCAAGAAGTATTAACTAATTTTCAAACATGTAAAGAAACACAAATGAGCACCCCAAGCAATGCATGCTCCTCCAGACTTTGTTATAATCCCTCCCGATGAAAGCCGCTGGCCTTTATCTGGCGACTAAGTGATAGGGCTCAGCGGCCTCAGTGGCCTTAGATACCTCGCTGCACTGTCTGCCTCTTCCTCGTGGGTGTGGGATCAGGGAGGAGGAGGAAGGGAGGCAGCGAAGGTGGAAGGTGTCTTAGCAATGAAGGGAGCACATCTCAGCTGGGGTTCTGCGAGAGAGAACCTTAGGCTCTCTATGAAAAAGTTCAAGGGAGTCTTTCTCAGTTCCCCCATGGATGGAACGTTCTAGATGTGAGGGAGGAAAATAAATCATCACATACGTTGGAGGCATTGGAGCTTAATTCTCTCGTAGAAGCTCGTTGAGAAGGGCAGGTATAATCCAGGAAAGAGGGGACCACTGTGTCTTTCTGAGCGGTATGGCAAGAAGGGGCATCTATGGACACGAGACAGGGCGAAGCTCTCCTCTGGATTTTCAGAGGTCTCACTTTTGTGCTTTTTGTCCAAGCCAGGTCAAAACAAAGCAAACAGACAAACACAAACGGGCTTTATTTTTAGCCAACCTTGTAACATCATCTCTGTTCATTCTGCAACTCAAGTTAAGGCTGCCTGATGGCCCCACATTTTAGCGCCTGGAATGGCCCAGAGGGGGACTTCGAGTGATGCCTTTCATCCTGACCACACTGGCTCCTACTAACATTCTGCAGTCCCCTCGCCACTCAGTCACAACTTCAGCAGTTGTAAATCTGTTCTTGGCCTAGTCTTTAGGATGTGATAATTTCACCACGAGTGTCACCTTGTTTATTGAGCCCCATGTTCCAGCACCTGTCAGAACCAGGGTTCATCCAGAGCCTTCAGCACATAGCTCCTTTTCACAGAGCTGAGTATTGTAGCAGATGCTGTGGTCCATGGAGCCTTGGTGGTCTCTGATTACATATATGTATGTGTTTGTGTGTAAGTATATGTACACATGTATAATTATGTGTATATACATATATAATTATGTATATATATTTAATTCTATAATGTTACCATATTGGATTAATGCAATCAGTAGACTTGCTCCATATTATCCTCTCATAACCAGGATTTTACAAATGCTTTCAGAGGCAGCTTGGGCAGTAATTACTCATTCCTGGGCCCAGTGTCTCCCATGGTGCCTTCCAACTGCTTTCACAAATGCAGCTCTAAACTAAAAAGGGGAGGCCGTCCCTCCTGTAGGGTAAACATCCCAAGTAGTTCTGTACATTCAACGAAGAATAATCTCAGAAGGTTAACCAGAAACTGCTGTGTATCTAACACACATCTGAGAAAAGAACCATCTCACCTTTGCTCCAGCACTCATGTGGCTGCCTGTTTCTTCACTGTAAATCCAGCCTGGCACTCAAGGCCCTCCTGGTACCCGCTAGCCGCTGGGAACTCTCCCTCTAGCCATTCCAGCTAAGCTGAACTATTTACCTTCTTCTGGTCACACCTGTTTGCTTTCTCATTTCTGTTCTGGCTGCTTATTGAGCCTGGAGGGCCCACCCTGCTCCCATTCCTTTTCTTACCAACCTTACCCCATCTCTGTCTTTCGATATTCTGACCATCCATCCATTTCACTTGCCTCATTTTAAAAAGTTTTCCTGATCCTTTCAACAGAGTGGATTCTCTCCCTTTTCTCAACCCTCCTGGTGCTTTGGGTGGGCCTCCATCCTGAGTGCTGTCGTGGCCCATCTGGTGTGACTTTGCTCTGCCCAAGTCTGAGTGGCTCCTTCCCCACTGAGCTTTGAGCTTCCTGACAGTGGAAGTTTTTACCTACATTCCTTTATATCTCACCCAGCACTTAAGTGCCTTACTGAGTAATATGTTTAATTGATGTAAAAGACAGATTGGAGGATTCCAAATCTTATGTTATCTTGAGTTTCCATTATAAGAATCTCACACTTGATGATCCAGCTATAATGTGTTACAGTCCTTCCCAGTGTGTGTTCTACTGGTCCTTTTAAAAAAAACAGAAAAGAAAAGATTCTGAGATCAGTGAATTTGGGAAACTTGACCACCATACCTCTTCTTGAAGACCCATAGAGGAGCCTGTTTTAACTGAATTAAACATACTGTCTCCTAAACTTGTTGCCCGCCCTGCATATGTACTTGCACCCTCACTTCCCACTTCGAAGGGAAAGTCTTGGTGTAGACAGTGCTGTGCGATGGACAAGGGGTTAGGACAAAGGACTCCATAGTACAAGAACCAGAGGTTGTACCCAAGCAATATGATACCTTGGTTCTGAACAGAGACAGAGGACAAGGAAATCATCCAAACGCCCCTGTCTTCCCTGACTGCGTTAGGGCACCTCTTCTGCCAGATGCTGGATGGTTTGTGGAATGAAGCTGATTCTTCCCAAGAACATAATCAGAATGGATTTGGGATTATGTTAAACGGATCTCAGGCAAAGCACTGCTTTCTTAAAAGCCACAGCTAATGAGCATCACTCTGTACATGAAAAGCAGAAAGGAATTTAGCAACCAGATGAAGGGTTCCCAATGCCCCACTCAGAGCAGCCCCTCTGCAACAAGGACAGGTCCCCAGGAATAGCCAGTTTGCTGCCCTCGCCCAGGCTCCCAAGATGCATGCTGCTAAGCAGGTCATTCAGAAATAAGCAGGGGCTGCACAGGTGTTTGGGAGACAAAGGGATCCCAAAGCAATTCACACACAACGAACTTGACTTTTTAAAATTGCCTTTTCCATTTAAAGTGAGTTCTACACCAGCGAGATGGGCAGCTGGTCTAAGTTATCACCGTTTTTCAACTCTTCTGCCCACTTGCCCCCCAGCTGTCATCCCTGTTTGATGGTGCTAGTCATCTGCATGGGCAGGCAGCATGTCCCAAAGACTGGTCGGAAGACCTCGGGGCTGTGGGCCAGCTGTCAGGGCAGCAAGGGGCTGTCAGCAGACACTCGTGTCCCTTATCTGGAGCCAGGGGCTGGAATGCAGTTTGACCATCAGCCGATGGTTCCTGTAAACATAAAGATGAAATGGAAGCCTTTTGAGACTTTCATAATGCAGACTTAAGATGCAAGCCTGGGTTAGAGAGTTCATTTCATGGTCTTGAATGCTCTCTCTCCTGACTTCTGTTGTCTTTCTGGTTTCTTTGCAGTTCCTCAGCACGTTGTTTGCCCCCTTAAACTTTGTCATGGAGAAAGTGGAGAGCGTCCTCCCATCCAGTCTGTGGCACCAGCTGACACGGATCTGAGGGAAGCCCCATCCCCCACTCACCTCGCCCAACCGGCTGTCACCGTCTCCTCTGTGCCAACTCCTCGTGGACCGCAAGAAAGCATGACTTTGAAAAAGGGAAGCCATTCCGAGATTTTAAAATGTTCATGGACTGTCTGTTCCATATTAAAAAGCTGTTTTTGTTGTACAAAATTCATTGATGTTCAGTTCTATTTTATTTTGCCTTCAAAAAAGAAGAAAAAAATCAAAAATAAACTTTTGTGTATTGCAGCAATCAGTTGTGTTTTCCTATGTCTTCCAACCCTAAAAGTATTGCTGTCCCAAACAAACCTGTGGGTTTACATCAGATTTCACAGGGACCCAGGTCTGCCGAATGCCACACCATGGTTCTCTGTGCTGATGGATGCATATCAGAGCAGGCCCTGGGAACCCCTTGTCGTTGGAGGCTTGGAAAATGGAATCTCTTTGGTTCAAAAGTACCATCGTTTTCAACCCCAAACTGAATGTCCTTCTAGGCCAAATGCACACACACAAAAAAGCTTCCAAAATGAGTGACCAGAAGCATGAATGAAACAAAACATATGTGCCATAGCAGGTTGTTCCAGTTCAGAGCCTTGACTTATTGAATATTATTCAACACTGTAGTTCCAGGAATCATTTTGTTTTTGCTGTTTGAAAACTTCCTGTGAGAAGAAAACTTTTGATGAGAAGCTACAGACCCAACAGTCTGTTGTAGAACCTGACCATTTTACCAACATCACCATTTTTTAAATGTTTTCTCATAAGGAACTTTTTTTAAAAATCATGTTTGCATTCCTGATGCTTCAACGTGAGCATTCTTTGAGTATTTTAGTGAAATGAACCGAAATGATCATTTGTCCTTCCCACCTTTAAAAGCCTTCCACATGAATCATACCTTGCTTAGCATCTGGCTTCAGTTAAGCAAAAGAAGAAAAATAAATAAACTTAAATCCTCTATCTAAAAGTACCACTATTTAAAATCTCAATCCAGTGCTTGAAAAAAATGACTGTCCTTAACATAGTTTGTTTTCCCTTTTGTTTAGAATCTTAAATCTCTCCCCGCCAGTGTTAAAATAGGCAGTATTCAAGGAAAACACCAGGCCATAGCTCCTTTCCAGTTGGACTTCCTTCTGGGTCCTGGTCTTCCTCCAAGAGCAAAGTCAGGAGGGCAGGTGACATTTAGGCACACATGCCTAGAAACGTTTTGCTTTTGGCAAACTTTTGTTTGGACCTACTTTACACAAAGCCCTGCTGGGGATATGCAGCTGGCTCTAAAGGAAATTATCTAGGAAGAAGTTGAACTCCATCCACACGCCAGTGGTGCTGCTCTTGGTGGCAGGGGCCACGTCTGCCTGGTTGACCTCTTTACCTCTTCCCCCAACATAACTCCTGATGTAGAATGGAGGCTCAGATGATTACTTCAGTGAATTGGTGCAATGCACAATGGGTACAAATAGACTTTGACCCATGTTCAGAGGAGAGAGATTGGCTCCAGCTGAGAAGGACCGGGGAAGGCTTAGAATTGTGATTTTGAGTTGGAAGAAAAAGTTATTAATACGATCCTTTGATTTACTAGATGAGGAAACCAAAGTCCAAAGAGATTTTGACCTGCCCAAGGAGAGACTCCAGATTGTAGTAAGCTGTGAATGAAAGATTTAAGAGCCTGTAGGCAATGAAAAGTGGAAATGGCCTGAAGAAGTTATTAGAAACCCCAAGTTGCAGAAAATGCAGCAACGAAAAGGAAGGTAAGGATTTAAAAGCATCTAGTGAATTTAATCATTAAGACTTTAGAGCAGTTTCGTGGAGAGGTGAGGCAGAAGATAGGCTTTGAGGGGTAGGAGGAGTATGCGGGAGAGGTGACGGGTGCAGGCACAGTGGGGGCAGTGGAGACTGCTGAAGGAAATGAACCTACGGGCCAAGAGAGGGGCTGATCAGGCAAGGAGGAGGGAGACATCTCTGGACTTGAGGGAAGCAAATGATGTGAACCTACTAGGCCTTTCATCTTATAACCCAGGGTCAAGACCCCTCCTCAATTACACTGTTGAACTCTTGAGCACATCAACGACTCACCAAGCAGTTCTCACCTCCCCAGGCCTGGATGCCGGGTCTTTGCTGTCCTCCCAGCTCCCACCTGCTTCACTGCCCCTGAAGACAAGCATGAAGGCCCTTTCAATTTGAAGGGTTTTATGCACGTCTCTGCAGAAGTAGAGTCGCAGAGACCCAAATAGCACAGCAGATGTTTTTAAGATGATCATTTGTACACAGTTTTTACACTTTTTACCCGAGGTCTGCAGTTCCTGACTTCTTACTGAGATGGCAGCTGGAATCCGAGGTGCATTCTGCCTTCCGCCTTTATTTCTGTGTGAGGCTGCATCAGAATCCATTCGGATGGGCTTTCCTTTTTAAAGGCCCCTCCTCCCAGCAGAACAGGAGACATCCCTCAGTCTCGATTTATAAGTGTGTGTTAGAATGCAAATGCACACGTTTTAAATTAAATGTCAGCAAATTGAATCTAGCAATGGATACAGGAAATAATGCAATATGACCAAATGGAATGATTGTAGGTTTATGTGGTTTTCTGTAACTTCCTTTATCTGTACTTATCAGTATCAAAGTTATTCTGGCTTTATAAAAGATTGGGAAGCTTTCCATGTTTTTAATATGGCCTGGAATAATTAAACAGTGAATTATCTGCTCTTACCGTATTAAACTCAGACATGAAACATCTGATTTTAGGGCTTTCTTAATGGTAGATTTTTGAGCACCTTTTTGCTATCTGCTATGTGATCATCGATGCAAATTTTCTACTTCTTGTTATGTTCAGTTGATTGCATAGTTTTCTAGGAAATTACCATTTTCTCTAGGCATTCAACTGTGTTACCATAGAGTGACATGGTATTCAATTTATATATTTAGTCTCATCTGTATTTGTGGTTATTTCTCTTTTCTCATTCCGAATTTTGTTTATTTTTGCTGTCCTTCTTTCCTCCCTTTAATCAGCCTCACAAACTTATCTATCTTATTCTGTCAAAGAAATAAGTTTTTGATTTACTAATGCAGCCAACTATTCTTTTTGCCATATATTTTATTATTTTCAGCTTTTATCTATTTGCTCTTCCTAGTTTCTCTTTTTTATAAGAATTATAATTTTCTAATTTCCTTAAATGAGTATCTGGTTCATTTTTATTTTAATTTTCAAAGGAAGGTACTGAAACCTATACGTCTTTCTCTGTAGCTTTCTTGTCCTATACATTTTGCTACAAAGGTTTCTTCTTTTCATTCTTTTCTAGAAATTTAGAAATTTCTGTTTTGGTTTCTTTTATTTATGAGTGATCACTTTGGGGCATTTCCTAACAATTGGTTCTCCATTACTGACTTCAAGGAATTTGTTTTTAATGTCCCTCTGCAATATCTAATGAAAACATCAAAGGTGTTCAACTGCCGGCCCCAAGCACTGCAAACCCTAGTACCTGACACCCACACATTACTTGTAAGTAAACTTTTGGTCTCTCTTTCCATAATTTTTAAGACTATCTTCTTCTTCAGTGTGAAACTTCAAGGGCAATGTTAAAATGTTTAAAACACGTCTATGTTCCTTCCACAGCTTTTCCTTGTTCTTCTTGTCCTACGACCACCCCTTCACCAAGCTGAAACAAAGCTGTGTGCCAGGTCTCTAGGGAGCTGAGTGGACACAGGGAAGTGGCACCCAAGTAAGTGCTGAAAACAAGGGACATGGGGGCCCTCCAAGATGTTCGCAGCACATACTTGGCTTCTGCTCTGCAGAAGTGACAGCTTGGGCTGGCTGTACTAAGAACTGAATTTTTAAAAGGGGCAGAGGTGGGGAGAGAGGTCTAGGCAGGTGCTTGAAGGAACTAGTCTTGCACTTCTGGCTTTTGAGGGTCAAGAATGGCTGAGGCGGAGCAGGCGGGAACTGGCTGAAACAGAAATGTCCAAGCAGGGGAGACTGGCCCTCTGTTGGGAATGCTTCGGAAAGCCACAGAGGCTAGGGGGCAGACGACCTTCAGGTAGTCTCTGTATCCTTCAGAGTGATATCTACAGTTCTCTAGCAGGTGCAAAGAGGACAGAAAGGAAGCCAGTTGTCTTCCCTCTTTCTCCAGCGTGTCTCAGGTTATGTCCAGCTCAAGTCAATTTCAGAGTGCCTTGGGTCCTTGGCCTTGAGGGCTGGTTTGTGACCAACTTTAGGAAGAACACCTTTAGAATCGAAAACCTCAACTAACCGTCGCAGAAAGGCAAGCAAGCCTCAAGATGGTGTGTGTTTGCCCAGGGAAGGGGCGTCAGTTACAATTTTAGAGAACGTGCAAGGAATATAATTTTTTAGATGTTCTTTAAAACCGCCCGCTTCCTGCTCTGAGCCCCATCTCACCAAGCCAGCAGGGAACGTCATCCGAGTGCTGAGTGGGATGTCGTCCACCTCCAGAGTGTGTCTGCCTGCAGAAGGCCCATGTCCCGTCTGCCTCTGAGAGCATCGCATCGTCCAGGCCTGCAATGTTTCTCAAGTCCTTGGCTCTCTGCTTTGGTGGCATGCACAGGCCACAGGCCCTAGGACCCCCCATGCCAGGCTCCCACGTGGGAACGCTGCCACCCCCTTTGAGGTCCGGGTGCTGCTCACAGGACCACAGACCACCCTCTCAGCCTCTTCAGCCTCCCTCCCGGGCCCCTGGGAGAATCCTGCAGGGGAGACGCCCCACCGACCCCAGGCTCTTCCCGACCACTTCTGCTTTTCTCCTCGTCAGCTTTGTGGGACAAAGAACAACAAACTCTGAACTCCTGCTTAAAATCGCAGAAAGGAGGACGCAGGGAGGAAAATAGGAATTAACATCTCAAAAATATTTTGCCCCACAAATCAGATAACCTCCTTCACATCCAGTGCAAATTAGATCCATTTGTTCACTCGTTCCTTCATGCAGTCGAAATTTGTTGAAGACCTCCTGTGCGCTGGGAGATGGTCGTGTCGTCCCAACCGCACCTTCAGCACAGCGCTATCCACACTGGGTGTCACCTGTCCATTTCCTTGTCTGTCTCCCGTGCTGGCCCACCAGGAATTCAAGTTCCCCACTGCGGCATTCATCTTCCCTCGCTCATGGTCTGGAACTAGATATTCTACATTCTAGGATATAAAGCTCAATAAATGCTGGCGGGAAGGCAGGACACACTAGCTAGATGCTAAGGGAAGACAATAGCGCCAAACCAGAAAGGAGCATCATTCTATAGAAGTCCAGCAAAAACGTTTTTTAAAATGAAATAAAGTTTTCTTGGAAGAGCACCTTTGTGAGGAGCTTTTGTGAAAACTTTGCCAATATTTTTTATCTGGGAGGTATTATCTCTCCTTATTCCACATTCCCCATATGATCATCATTAGTGTTTATTGTGTTCCATATGCTAGGCAAGATACTTGAAGTGCTGCATCAGAGTTCTAGAGAAACAGAACCGACAGGAGCTGTATCTAGATGGTGGATGGACAGATAGGTGACAGATAGATACACACGCCCTATTGGTCTGCAAGCGGGAGACCCAGGAGAGCTGGTGGTATAATTCCGTCTGAGTCTGAGGGCCTCGAGAAGCAGGGGAGGTGATGATGGCAACCCCAGTTCAAAGGCAGGATACGAGATGTGGCATCTGACCTCAAGCAGGCAGGCAGGAAAAAAGGAATGAATTACTCTTGCTCTGCCTTTTGCTCTATTCAGGCCCTCAGTGATTAGATTAGATGATTTAAGCATAAAAAGCTGACCACCCCCAGCAGGGAGGGCCACCTACTGAGTCCACCAACCCAAAGGCCAATCTCTGGAAACACCCTTGAAGACACACTCAGAAACAATGTTTAATCCGGGCACCCAGGGGCCCACTCAAATGACACATAAAATTAACCACCACGTGTGGGTAACTCTTAATCCTCCAAACACTCCGAAGCAGGCATGAATCTCATCACTGCTACTGAACAGCTAGTGAGTCGAGGAGCTGGGTTTGAGCCCTGAGCACCCGGCGCTGGCCATAGGATGCTTCTCGTCCGTGTCCAGCTCCTGCCTACCTAGTCTTCCCAGCCGGAAGCACATCACTCCTCAGCTGACCTATGGCCCTATGGCCATATGAGGGACGCTGCCCCTCAAATGCCCCAGAAAGGTGCAGAGCTCAGCAGATCTCAAAAGACAAGGTGGACGTCACATTTTTCCTCCATTCCAGCCACATGTGTTATGATGGGAGAGCAGAAACTAATGTTCCTAGATGAGATGATTTAAGCATAAGAAGAACTTTAATGCTGTGGACTCGAAACAGGAAGAAGATCCTCTGATGAATATAGACCGGTGGTTTCTACAGTGAGTTTTGAGGTCCAGTGAAATGCTTGCTGGGGGATGCATTGTGACCTTTACCATTTTCTTAGAAGTTTCCAATGTCAAAAGCGCTGAGAAGTCCCATAATAAAGAAATCTAACCCAGCACTTTTCCTCCTAATTAGACCATAGGACGCTGTCCCCTTTTATAAAGAATACTTATTGACATCTTTCAACACTCATTTTGGAAAATATTGGACTAGACCAATGCCAAATCAAAAGGAGTGTCTCACAAACAAGGTGTACCGTCATTCTGGCATCTCATCTGTCCTGACCGGGGGCTGGGGGGCTGCCAGACAGAATTTGGAGAGGACCCCCAGGCAGCAGCCAGCAGTGACATGTGGCTGTGCTTCCTAACTGGGCAGCACATGCTCTGTGTCTGCTCCCTGCCTGCCTAGGGGTCCCCGTTGGTGCTGGCCATGAATGTTGGCCACGGACACCCAGGAGGGTCTCGGGGCCTTTTAACTGCCCGTGGACACCAACACAGCAGAGCAAAGTGGAGAGAGTAAGGATTGGGGCAGCCGTCACAATTCACATTTTCTCTTCTCTCTCCGGACACCTAAGAAATACCCAGTGCTGTACCTGAGAGAGCCTGTGAAGAGCTGGCTTTTTGGCCCTGGTGACCAGTCAGTACCTGTCGCTCCCTGAGAGGCCGCACTAAGTGGAAACCCCACCAAATGGGGTTTTGAGGAACCTTCATACCAACCCCAAGGCCTTCGGGTCTTACATCTAACAAATTATATTTTATACTTTTTTTTAACAGGTTAATGACAACTAGGGCGGTCCCTCTGCGGTTAGAGCCTGATGTCAGAGTGAGAAAGTCCCCTGCTCACTGGGAACGCCCACGTCACTCATTCTGTATTAATGATATTTATTCTCCCTTGTTGTTTTATTCTTAAAAAATGGCTCCCCTGGTTGCAATGTTATGTTAAGCAAATTACATGTTACTCCAAAGTCAGTTCATATATTACAGCTCGTTACACTCCTGGGTATACATTTCTGAATAGCTCTCACTCCACAGTTCCCGTCCCACGTTACATATGGGCTGCCATGAGTGGAGCCCAGGAGAGCTGTCTGTTCCATTCCCGACTTCTTGTTTTCCCTGGAAGTCATCTGCCTTCTATTTACACTCCTCAGGGAAGATGCGCCCTCCAGTTAGAAAAGTCTACCTGGGTAATGTGGAGCTTTCTCTAGAGTTTTCTGGAGGGGGATCAGACGTGGTAGCCGATTGACAGAGTGTTCGCAGCCTTCCACGGGGGCCAGCAGGGGTTGACATGTGAATGGCCACATTGACTAGGGAAGGCAGCAGGTGTGTGTGCAGGGGGACGGAAACCATCAAGATCACTGGCAAAAAGACACAATATCTTTCCTTCTGCAACCTTCACATCAGAATGAGTGTTCATTTCTACGGCTCTCAAGCTCTTGAGCATCTGTGTCGTAGCATCATTAATAGACAGGTTCAGGGATTTTATAGGATGTAACACTTTAAGTCACATAAATAGAATCCACCATGACAACCTATTTTTATTTCCGTTTGCTGCAGGATCCAAGCATAAGGCTCTAATGAGCTAGCAGCTTCTTTCTTTGCTTCATTCATTCATTCAATGTATATTATGCACTGGGTTCCACCCAGTTCATTAGTGGACAAGAAAAACTTCAGTGTGCTCATCATGCCTGTGGCCTATGGTGAGGTTCACAGTCCTTGGGAAAAAGTTCTCACATGCAGTCCCCGGGTGCAGTTCTCACGTGGCTGATGCCAGGCAACACCAGGAACCCTCCCCTCTGTTGTGGCTCTTCTGAAGAGAAAACAAGCAAAAGCAGACAGCCTGC
>RJWJ010021646.1:0-27655 GCA_004363605.1 Indri indri | reverse complement strand
AATAAAGATTCTTTAAAAAGAGAGGGTGCATTCTTCTTATATTTTCCCCAAGATTGACCTAGAATGCAGATGCCATGTCTGAAATTCCAGTTACCATCCTGGTCCATGAGGTTGGAGTTTACTCTTTAAGGAGGAAAATGAGGAGAGCTGGAAGTTACAAAAAGCCTAATGAATTTTTGGAGCCTTTATGTGTGCCCTTAACTACATTCCTCTAGATGGCTTTTATTAAAAAGAATAAAATTCTGAGCATATAAATACCTGGAGATTTGGGTTTTCTATCAAAACAGCTGAGCCTAATGTTACATGATAGCATCACATATGTTTAATTTGGTGACATTTAAGAAGTAGGTGAATACAGAATGTGTAGGAAGCCCTGTCATACTAGGCTTTCAATTACACAGGACTATTTAGATCAAGCTAAAGTATTGATATTGATTTAGAATTTTTCATAGGAGAAAATAGAAGTAGTGGCCTAAATTAGGAAATTTTTTTTTTTATTTTTTTTTTTATTGTTTGTTGTTTATAGGGGTACAGGTGTTTAGGTTACGTATGATGCCCTTGCCCCCCCTTCCCCCCAAGTCCCAGTCCCAAGCATGTCCATCTCTCGGAGAGTGCGCATTGCACCCTTTGTGTATGCATGAAATTTTTTTTTAAAAGTTCATAATGAGAAAAAGTGTTAGAGAAATCAGGAATTCTCTACTGTCCTATGCCGTGCCAGGTACATAGATATCAGCAGTAGCAGTCACCAAACAAGTGGGCCTTTCCTATTGAGAAAAAGCATGTGAAAATAGTATGTCTGCTTCAGGCCCAAGCATTTTCCAGAGAATCTTTTACTATAGGCATCATTAGAAACACTTCTTTCTGATGATTCATGCACTTGTGACATTATGTGATACAGTACAGTAGAATGAGTTTTGTCCAATCTTAAGAATACTAAATAGATATATAGCTGTGAAGGTGAATCAAGGGGTCTTTAACACCATCCATGTAATCAAATTCTGGAGGAAAAAATGTTTAGACAGCTGCAGGTTCAAGGTTATGAAGCTGTTTAATCTACAGAGTTTCACTGAGCTCATTCATGTGGAACAGGAAGACTGTTTGCCTTAGAGATGTGGTACATGTTATAAATCTTCCTGGTGTTCGATAATCATCTTGTATTTGGATATCTGAATCTCTGGCAATACCAGGGAAGTTTTCCTCAGTAATTCCCATGCATAGATTTTCCGTGCTGTTTGCTTTTTCTTCTGCTCCCTCAGTTTTACTTAAAATTAGTATGTTGGCTGGTTTCACATAGTCACATATTTCTCTGAGTGATTGTTCATTTTTTATTCTTTTTTCTGCATCTTTGACTGACTGCCTTAGTTTGAGAGCCTGTCTTCAAGCTCTGAGATTCTTTCTTCTGCTTGGTCTAGCCTGTTGTTGATGCTTTCTCCTGTGTTTTGAATTGTCCTAAATGATGCTTTCATTTCAAGAATTTCTTTTATAATCTTTCTTATGATGTTGAGCTACTTAGCAATCTTTTCATTTTTTTTTTTCATTGATGTCCTGAAACATTTTTTGGTCTCCTTTGTGTTAGTTTTCAACTTTCCCTTCAATCCCATTTATCTTATTTGATATCCACATTTTGAATTCCATATCTGGCATTTTGATAATTTCCTTTTGGTTGGGGTCCATTGCTGTAGATTCATGATCCTTTGGGGGTGTTGAATGAGCTTTTTTTTCTTTTTTCACATTGCAAGAGTTCTTTTACTGGTTTCTTCTCATTTGAAACTTCTCTCAAATCAGGGCAGATAGGTTTGTTGCACACCTGTTCCCCTTTGCTTGGAACTCTCCTACTTAGTGAGATGTAATGCAGCTGTTTTGTGTTTTCCCATTCCCCTGTGATTGTCAAAGTCCAAGCCAGTGCTGGATGATCTCTGTGTGGAATGGTGGATTGTTCCCCAGGCTGCCTTTGGAAGCTTGGCCACGGGGCTAGGTGAGTTTCTCTCCAAGGAGTCTGACGTTTTGGGAGATTGCTCTGCCTTGGTCTCCCAGTAGTGGTGGCAGTTGCAGCTAAGCAAGGCTATCTAGGCAGTGGTCATAGGTTTCAGGACTGTAAGCATTCACTCCACCTGGGCCCAGGCATGATGGCTAGAAGTTCTCTGGCAGAGCATTGTACCATAGGGGTGATTCCCACCAAACAATGGATGGGAACCTTGGGGGTGAAGCTGTGGGGCCAGGTGGTAGCAGTGGGGAGCTTCTGAGGTGGAATCCTGGCTCCTGGCACAGTACAGAAGCCTCAATAATAGGGCTGCTCTGGACCTGAGAGTTCACATTGGCATCAGTTGCAGTGACCTGGGAATGGAAGCCAGTGAGTCCCTACGGTGCACATTCTGCCATGCAATGTTACTATACAGACTCCAAGCAGCTCTTTGACCAGTCCAGAGGTCTGAGATCACGGTTTGGGCCACCTCCCAGCCTGGGATATAGTGTCCATGCGGGGAGTGTGGAGTCCTTGTGTTCTCTCCTCGTCTTTCCCCATGTGTGGATGCCTCCCCCAGGTATCTTCTGATCTTGGTGAATGCATCACCTCATCACCTCCTTCGCTCTGATTGTCCCCCATCACTTCTCTGATGATTAACAATTCTCTCTCCAAGAAGCCCCATCCATATGTGGGCATCCACCTGCAACTTTTGATCCCTTCCTTGAGAGCGGCATGGCCGGGCTGCTTCCAGTCCACCATCCTGCCTCCTGCCTCCATTTCTAAACTTTCATCAGAACACACCCTGCCTATTTTATTTTGTCTAGAAGAAATACAATATCTACATTCTAACTATTTGAAAAGAATATTTGCCTTCAACTCACTGTTTCTCAATAACTTTAAAAACCCCAATTGTGACAAATGGTAATTGAAGGGTGGGGGTTATTATAAGACCAAGAAAATCCATGAGGAAGTGTAAAAGAAAGAACAAAATATAAGTGTATCCAAAAGTGCCCTTCCATTCCCAAGGCAGAGCTGGGGAGGGTAGAGTTGTAGCATGTTTTTTTTGTTTTGCTTCCAGCTGTAGGATATGAAGGAGAAAGTCAAGGCCAGGTGTGAGAAGCAAGTGGCTCTAGAAGTGAGAGAATTAAGATAAAAAGAGGAAACTGTAGTTACAGAAGTAAGGTCATACATTATAAATCAGATGACTTTAATGTCTTTAAGAGATACAAATAAAATCTGTAGTCATTATCAATTGACTAGACTCTTTCAATGAAAGTTTTTAAGAGGTTAATTCTGTAGCCTACCATCTAAGATTTTGAGTCTGTGGTGCACCTTATGACTGCCTTATTGTACCTTTGATAAAAATCCTCATCCTAGACCTGAGGGAGAAGTTAAATTTCACCAAATCAGCCTCAAGATTGAACTCAAATATCAAAGAATTGAAGAAGAAATCAGTATATTGAATAGATAGCTGCACTCCCGGGTTTACTGCAGCACTATTCACAATACCAAGATATAAAATCAACCTAAGTGTCCATAAGTGGATGAATGGATAAATAACATGTGGTGCATATACAAAATGAAAAATGATTTGACATGAAAAATAATGAAACCCTGTCATTTGCAACAACATGGGTGAAACAGGATATTGTATTAAGTGAAATAAGCCAGGCATAGAAAGACAAATTCCACAGGTTCTCACTCACATGTGTGAGCTAAAACTTAAAAAATTGGAGATAGAGAGTAGAATGATGGTTATTAGAAACTGGGAAATATAGTGGGGAAAGTGGGATACAAAGGGTTTAGTATAAATTGATAAATGCTTGAGGTGATTCGATACTGCAATTACCTGATTTGGTCATTACACATGGCGTACCTGTATCAAAACATCGCATGCATCCCATTAATATATACAACTATCATGAACCCATAATAATTAAAAATAAAAAATTTAAAAATCAAAATAAAATAAATTTAAAGAAGTGAGTGACAATTACTCATGAGCTATTGGGATATTTGGAATTAAGCACAAAGTCAGTGTGACATTGCAGGGGGACACTGATATAGAAACTGTATTCTGGGAGTGATAATACACATTGAAACTCAGGTGGAGAATGAGACCTTTGTGGTCTTATATGAGGTCAATAAATTAGGATGTCTGAAATTGGAAATATGTATTGAACTAAATTTTCATGGGCTTTCCCCACCAATAGAAGGGTTTTTGTTTGTTTTTGTTTGCATCAGATGTCCATACTTTATCTATCAATACATGACCAAAAATGTAGCCATAGGGCGGGAGTGGAGGTCACATCTGACCACATCCCACAAAGACTGTAACATATCTCCTTTCCAGGAGTCAGCAAACATTTTATTTGTCCATAACTGTACTAAGCACTTCAGTGAGTGGAATAGGTTTCGGTTATTGACTTAGCTTACTGGGACCTGACCATGGAAGGAATAGTTCCCCAGAGGAATCTGGTAGTTTAGTTACCACCAGGAGAATGGTGTTATTAGTAAATGCAGCTTATTACATCTGTATTTTATAAGTAATGGGAAAAATCCCTGAAAGGAAAAGATAAAGGAATTAGAGAGAGATTTTATTGTTCTCAAATATAAATTTCAACTTTAAAATATCATCTTTATCAAATCAAGAAAAATAAAATTGTTTCTTATAGGCAGGCACTGTTATTACTTGTAATGACTACTAGATAATTATTGCAAAGATAGATTCTAACTCAATATTTTATAAATCACCGTGTATGTGTTTATTTTAAAAACTGTAAGCTCCTTAAGGGCAGTTTATTTTTGTCTCCATAGTGACTATCACGTTGATTTGTGCAAGTAAGGGACTGGTGATCTTTCGATAAAGGAATAAATGGGTCATAGTATTTTTTAAGGCATCAGTAGAAATTGCTAAATGAGAGGGCAAAAAGGCAGCTAAAATTAAAACTGTATTCATAAGATTGGAATACTGATTAAATGAGGAAATAAAAAAACCAAACAACAAAAATCAGTTTTCTCCAAATGAAAGCTCAAGGGTCCACAGGAAAGTATGATCTGATTAATTAAACTGAAGTCCCTTTTAGGCAGAAATAATTTCAGTTGAACATGTTCAGTTATGTTTTATTTAACTGCCTCCAAAAGAGTTCTTTTGATCAAAACCCGAAGTGTTTGAAATTCTCAGCAGTAATTTCTGCTGTGTTGGTGCCTCAGAGGTCACAAAATGACATTGCAGAATCCCTGACATATACTCCTGTCTGTTGCCATAAACATCTCACTTGCAGTGGAAAAGGTAATTAAAGATTTCTATGACGAGGATGTAGGTGCTTAGAGAAGCGGTCTGAGGCTATACTGCTGAAGGATTTATGAATTAAATTTGCTCACCGTGCTACAGCAAAGGTGACAGCATCTCCAGTTTACAACAGAGTTTTTAATTTAGACATGTTATGCATGGACAGAAACAACAACAGTCATTTCCTTTGTACAAACCTTATTACTTATAAATCATGACAGCACCATAGCTGTATTAATTTGAAAGAATAAATAGATAAAGAGTATTGAAACTAAAGTTTTTTTATTTTACTTCTCATTCCCCAGAAAAGCTGAAGTAAACAAAATAGTATTTTCACATAAGAATTATATGATCATGCTGAGGTATTTAGCAGAAAGTATACTGAGGCAGCAGTTTACTTTAAAAGGCATCAAAATTAAGAAGTAATGATTGATGAATAGAGGGGTGGGAAGATGGACAAATGAAGCAAATCGTATACAATATTAATGCTAGTATCTAAGTGGCAGGCACATGGAAGTCACTATAAAATTCAGTCAGATTTTCTGTACACTTGAACGTTTTCATAATAAAATTTTGGAAATTATAGGTTGAAATATATTATTACAGTTTTAAGATATATATAAAAATAATACCAAACTAGCTATATTTCACTATAAAAAATTATTCTTTGAAAACCAAAGCAAAGTGAATTAATTGCCAATGTGTTCTCTGTATGTCACTAGGTATCTGTAAACTGGAACTCTTTATGTATTTGACTAAGGCTCTGAATCTTTGCTCTTCGTAGTACTAACCAATTCTGCTCATCAAAGGTAAGTTGAATACCAGGTAATCAATCCATTTATTTTAGTGATGCTCCAAATTGATGGTTGCATTTCATTCTAATCTATTACATACTAATCAATCCAAGTGATGATTACATATAAAACTTCTTTCGTTTGAATAGTAACTGCTTACTGAAAGTTAGTTATAGACATAACTATATACTGCCTGGCATTTTGCTCTTAAGTTTTCACTCTCTTGTGATAGCATACATTAGTCACTATAAAGAATGTCACTATAAGGTTTTCAATAATTATAGTTAGTACAATACAGCAGACAGGATAAATCAAATGTCTGGGAGATGGTTTGGGGTTCCATTAATCAATAGTATATGAAAACTACTAAGATGACATTCTGCTTAGGATTGAGAAATTTGAGTAGTGATATTCTAGAAGCTCAGAGTTCGACAAAAGGACATGCTTCAGGCAAGTCTGATACTTTTATTAGGACAAAATAGTGATTTGTAAATAAAAATTCTACCAAGTTTTTCAGGAAAAAAGTGAGGTTTGCAGAAGTTGAGGCAATATAGTCAATAAAGCATGAGGGCCTTGAGGTCAGGAAGCCTAGACTTATATCCCTACCTTGCAGATCAGGAGATCTGTGACTATGGACAAGACTGGCAACATCTCTAAGCCTCAGTTTTCTCAGCCACAATATTGAGATAATAGTAATTTTCTATTTTTCTGGCTTATTGAGATTTAGCAAATGAAATCATAGATATTACACACATTCCACAATGTTTGGAGAATAGGAAGTTATCAATGAATGATAATCATTTAGTATAGAATAGATATAATAAAAATGATCATTATCGTTAATAGTATGTTTCAGTAATTAACAATAGTCCATATTCAAAACTAGATGTTGTTTTCTTTAAAAGTAAGCACTGAAAGTATCATTTTGAATTTGGGTGTAGTAACACTATATAAATTCAGATTTTTTAATAAAAACTATGCTTTTGTAGCTGAGGGAAAGACTGGAATACCTAATGGGTTTGTACAGAAGCTGTTTTAAAAATAATAATCACTGCAAAGAGTGACGTATCTAATTCTCCTAAGAGTTAATATTCTTTGAAAATAATTGTTAACTGAAAAAGCACAGGTGGCTGAATTAATCTTTAAAAACATATTTTTCCTTAGGAATTTCATTATTTATATTAAAAAGAAGGTACTACTTTTATAACAAAAAAATAACAGTGCAAAATACTGTGTTTCTTGGGTTACTTGTATAAAAATATAAGTGCATTTTTAAAAATCAATGAAGATCCACATTAAAATTAAAAAGTTATTTTTGCTGATGTGAGTGGAATAATAAGGATAGTGTAGCCTGACATGGTCTCAACAAAAGGAACATATTTAACCAAAATATCTGTGGTCCCAAACTGTGGGACAAACTATAGGATTGAGTCTTTTAAGTAGCAAATATGTATCTTCTTACATGCTTGCAATTAGTTTGTAATGATATATTCACATATAGTAATAGTGGGCAGTGAAATGAATTAGAATTTCATAACATGTAATTTTCCACAGCACCAAAATTTGCAGGATATTTATTCATATTGGATTATTCCTGAGGATAGTTTTTAATAATTAATGTCTTGTCATTTTATCATGAACCAAAATAAAATAAATACCAGGAAAATATTTTTAAAAACAAATATATGCATTAGAATTATTCTATATTAGAATATATTCTATGTTTTTTTTATTTCAGCATATTATGGGCATACAAATGTTTAGGTTACATATGTTGCCCTTACCACCCCCCCAAGTCAGAGCTTCAAGCATGTTTGATACTGGAAAATTAACATCTTATTCTTAAATGTAAGGAAAGAAAAGAGATATTATAAAAGGAAGAGAAAACATAACAGTAAGGGTGTTTTTCCCTCATAATTAGAATCTACACAAATTCTATTAGAATTCTGTTAAGGAATTCATACACGATAGAATTCCCATTTTATAGAAATCTGTATTTTATGTTATATAGGAATTCTAATTTACATGAAGTCCATTATTATAGTATACTTTATAATAATAAACATTTATGTAATAAAAGTATAAATAATAAAAGCTGAAGTTTTGAAAGAAGTTAGATTGTAAAATCAAACTCAGCCTTCATTTCTGGTTTTCAATAATTTTTATTTTTTGAGAAATATTATCCATCACACCTGTCCTTTCACAAATTTCATTGGAGTTATGTGATGTTATGGTGAATGATAAGAGATTCTTGAATGGTTAATATATCATACATTTCCTTAAAAAAGCTAAATTGATCACATTTTAGCATTCTTATAATAAATGAAAATATTTAATATAGTCAAATTTTTATTTTCAACATTTGCATCTATATTCTGAATGAAGATTAAAGGGGAGTATCCTTTGATGCATGAATTTTATTCTACTTTGATCATGTAACTCAAATTTATTAAACAAAATAGAAAGCATTTCATTTTTTTCTGTGCTGTGGAATTGTACATAATAATATGATAATTATATATATATGTGTGTGTGTATACATACATACATATATATATATATATATATATGTAAAGATTATAACTTTAACCTCCCAAGGTCTTAGGCTTTCTTACTTCTTAGGTTACTATTTTACTTTCAAATTTTTTTCCAAACACATTGGCCTGTCTTTGTTGCCTAAAAAAATTTACATTTTTCTAAATGATTTTCCATTTCACCTATATTTTAAAAACTTTTATGTAAAGTAGCACATGGTATTCTCTATTATCTTTTGAAAATCTACACAAGTGTAATGAGGTTGGAAATTTACTTTTTTATTTTGTATGTTTAAGATTTTTTGATTGGACAAAAGTCTTTAATACTATGTTTTAAAAATAATTTATGAAATATATCATTAATTTTGCTTTATTATTTATTTTTCCTGCATTTGTTTTATAGTTATTCTTACCTAAATGTGTCCTGAATATTCTGGAATTATTTAACTATTTTTCCCTAAAATTATTTTATTTCCTATAGGAATGTAGTAGATCTTGGTCTGATTTTTTTTTCTTGGTTTTATAAATTAATATGATAAGCCTTAATGATCGAAAATATAAAATATATAGTTATATACACATACATAAATAATGGCCTCTTATAATTTTGTATAGTTTTGTGGAAATGCAATAGAAAACAGAGTCAATATAACTCAAAGAAATAGAAAAGAAGAAAAGACATGCTTTATCAGATATCAAGATTCATTTTAAAGTTACAGAAATTAAAACAATGTGATATTGATATTGATTCTAGGAGGAACAAACAGACCAATATAATGAAGAGTCCAAAAATGGATGCATGCACAATGCACCCATATATAAATACATTGTAAACATGACATTTAAAAGCAGCAAGAAATTACGTTTTGTTTAAATAACTTATTTTTGGATAACTGGCTACCTATAGGGAGAAAAAACAAGGAACCTAAATCTACCTTACCTAATTCACATACATAAATACACACATAAATTGCTCCAAATATATTTAAAGGAAAAATAATTATGTTTTTAGAAATAATATTAATATGGGAGAATATATATGTGACTTTGGTAGGGAAATATTTCTTAAGGCGCAAAAACACTAAATACAGGGGGGAATGATACATTGGACTATATTACAAATAAGAACTTAGGTTGTTCAGAAGACACAGAGCAATAGAACTAGATGATTTCAAATGCTGACATAGAGTATGTATTGAGAATTTATTAATTTAGTGGATATCTAAAGTCAATAATAAAATAAATGCTAACCCTGTGTTCAGGCCGAACACTCAATAGACACTTCACGAAGAAGTATATTTACATAGAAACCTTTTGCTTACTGTGAAGGCCTAAAAAAATAAAATTAAATTAATAAATACAAACATACATAGAAACCTTAAAGAATAAAAAAAATTCCACTGTGGCCTTCCTCTGAACTTAGCTCTCACACTTTTTCATCCCTACCCTTCTTGCTAAACCCAACTTGCCTACCCAATACTTTGAAACATTTTATAATGCCAGCATTATCCCAATACCAAAGCCAGACAAGAACATTACAAGAAAAAAAAAAAAAAAAGTATTACAGGCCAATATCCCTGATGAATACAGCTGCAAAAATCCTCAACAGAATACTAGAAAACTGAATTCAACAGCACATTAAAAGCATTATTCACCATGGTCAAGTGAAATATATCCCAAGGATACAAGGATAGTTCAACACATGCAGACCTATTAATCTAAATGTGATACTCTACATTAACAGAAAAAAGAGGAGAAAAAAATGTTCTTCTCATCTTCATTCCTGTAGAGGATTTCTTTCCTATCGTCTTTCAATTCAGTTTTATCTCCATTATCTGTTAAAAATTCTTAAATGTGTGTGGTATGTTAATAACATCCTTCCTTATTTTTCAGTGATACAACTTCTTCATTTTTATATTTCTTTAGTTGATCCCTCAGGATTCTGTAAAGGAAGTTTGATCATTTTTTTTGTATAACTAGTTTACACAGGAGATAGTTAATCAGTCATTCAATAACTGCTTATTTTGCAATCACTATATGCTGATAAAATAAGTGGAAATGCCTTAGGGAAAATGCTAAATGACTGAAGTACACTTCCAGGTAGCTTCAGATATACATAACATCCTATACTTATCATGCTCCTTCAAATCCCTCTTTATTTCATCTCTGTCCACAAAGACAAATGTTCCTTTGGTCCTTATTTTGTTTCCCAAATTAAATAAAATAATAGATGTATCTCCTTTGCTACAAAGTGTTAATATATTGTTGTTTAAGACTCTTGAAGCATATGTCTTAATAGGAGCTTGAATATGTGTATACACATATGCATGTATATATGAGAAAGATAGAGTCGACTTATAGATGAACTGGGACATCTGTGTACTTATATACAGGGACAACTTGAAGTTTAAAGTCTGGCACTGACCCTTGACCAAACAAAGGACAAGGTAGACTAGGTGTTGATATATAATGTACTGTGTGAAGTTTGATACCCCTCTGTTGGAAACTGGTACAAGCATGTCTACATGGTTTAATATGACAGCTTATACCTTGTTTAACCAGTTATACAGAGTGACTTGCCTACAACATATAAAAACATAGTTAATAATATATTAAATAGTTTCAAATAGCTAGAAGGAGGATATTGAATTTTCCCAACACAAAAAAATTGATAAATGTTTGAAATGAAGGATATGTTAATTATCCTGATCTGATCACTATGCTTTATATGTATTGAAACATCACTATGTGCCCCATGAATATGTACAATTATCATTTGTCAGTTAAAAAATAAAATATGATACATACATACACACCAGGGAATACTACTCAGTCATAAAAAGAATGAAATCATGTCTTTTGCACCAACATGGATAGACCTGGAGGCCATTATTTTAAGTGAAATAATTCAGAAACAGAAAGTCAAATACCACATGTGCTCACTTATAAGAGGGAGCTAAATAATATGTACACGTGGACATAGTAAATAATAGACATTGGAGACTTAGAAGGGGAGGAGAGTGGGAAGGGGATGAAAGCGGGAGACATTACCTAACGGGTACAATGTCCACTATTCAGGTGATTGTTATGCAAAAAGTTTAGATTTCACACTATGCAATATATTCATGTAACAAAACTACACTTGTCCAAGCTAAATACATAAAATTTAAAAATACTTCGTTCACTAAAAATATAATAAATACCTGCTAAATAAATAAAATTTAAAAAGAATCCCTTTACTAAAAAAATAAATAAACAAAATAAAACAAAACAAAACTCTGGAAACAAGCTAACAACAACAAAAAATCCCACTAGAAACTTTTGTCCAGGTTATCCTGAAAGCAAGATTTCTCACACAGGTCTTAACTATTCCTAGTCCAAAGATGTAACGGGCCCTATGTGACTGAGGAGGCAGCCTGGGAGCCATGCCTGAGAGTTTCTTGTGCCCTCACTGTTTGCCTGTGATTTTCTTCATCTCTCTCTACCAAATCCTTTACCTTGATTAAGGTGCTATGTGAGTTCACCGTAAAGTGCTTGTGCATTCTTTCGATTACAGACTTGAGGTGACTAATTGATATAATATTCCTGTGGTAATTTTGAGCTGGTGGAGGAGCTATTTTGGGGTAGGAATAAGTGTATGGTTCCCTTCAAATTACATTGTGCACAGGCTGGCTATTCCTCAAGCACTATTCAAAATAAAAATAAGTAAACATGCCATAGTCCCTACTAATTTCATAATAATTCACAATTAGGTTGTTGTACCAACATGATGAAGGTACAACTTAACAGCATCTCACCTCTGTCCAGGGCATGGGTCTATCTATATATCTAATCCATATCTTTCTTATAAATGCTATATACCCTCTTCTCAAGCAAGGAACATTTTAGACCCATGACAATGGAAACTAAAAACAAATTATTTCTTCTTTCTTTTCTTCACAAGTGATCTTGAAATACAATTTATTCGTTCTAGTAGTCACACTTAATTTTAATAATATGTACTAACATTTTATCTATCCTTCCCTTGATCCACTACTCTTATTTCTCACTCCTGCAAACTGAGATTGGCTTCCCTAATGAATTATTAGCTCAAAAGGCCTCTGCCTCAGGGTTTACTTTGTAAAGAATTCAAGTTACTACAATCCCCAATATTAGAGCAAGAAAATTAAACTATTTAAAACTAGATAGATGGGGATTTTATGAAACAGTTACTACTGGAGTCATTACAATGAGATATTGCTTTGGGTTTCTCTAATCCTTAACATGATCAATTCCTGAGGTTAGTTTTCCCAGATGCACTAAATTGGTTTTATTTAAAGATTCCATTTCTTTTATATTCACTGTAAATATTGAGCTAGCTCAATACTGGGATTGAGCAGTGATTTTATAGATCAGGGTGGCTCTGTTATACTTCCAGTAAAGCGTATTCAAGACACATTCCATAGTGAACGGGTTCTCTCTCCAATAAGAGTTTATAGGAGTATCTAAAAAAAGAATATTAGATCACATAAATTCCATTGCTAAATAGTGTCACTTGGACTCAAATCAAATTAATAAGAAAAAATTAGCGTATATGAATTTGCAAAGTGAAAAAATTATATTGAAGAGTTAACCTTATAATCTTTTAATTCAGAAGCCAGTCTATAATGAAAAGGACTTCAGAAAATTCATAAAAATTTTAAAGTTAAGAAAATGGTTTTCTAAATCAACATATAAGTATTATGTTCTAACCATATGAAGTTAAAACATCTTTAAACTGTGATGAATTTAATTGAGTAGAGATATTTAAACACACTATGTATAACTTCATTTTTCATTTGACCTAATTACCAAGACAGTGGAATTATAGGATTAGCAGTTGCAGAAAATTAACTGTCCTCTCTTTTTCAATGTTTGAAGAATGAAGCATTGCTGGCTTGACATGTTTATTGGATGCACTTATATCTTATTATTCTTTGGATGCTCAATAAACTTTGATAGAAAAACAGATCATTCCTCCATTTCAGTTAAATCAATCTCAAAAGACCTTTCATCTACCCACTGAAGATCTGATGGAGTTATAAATAAGCTATTTCACCTAATATCCATCTACTAAAACCTAATATTTGGGAAAATCATGTTTAGTTGAGAGAATCAGGCAACACGCACATTTGGAAGAATATAAATTTGTACTCATTCTGATACATTTAATTAAATATCGACTCAACAGAATAATACTAAAAAGAAATTGTCTCTTTTCAGATGGATTGTCTTTATTCACTTTGAGATGTTAAGTATAAATATTTGCTAAAACATATATAGGAATTTAAAAATAATATTTAAAGCACACTGTCAATTGCTATTATTGTCAACAAAATTCAGTTTCTCCAATTACATACTGAAGACACATTTTATATATGACCCTAAATAAAATCAATATTCATTTTTATTGAATATTAATGATGATCTAAGGATTTCAAGTAACATCTTTAACATGATGTATCCTGGACACGTCGACATTTCCCCTCTCTGTCTCTCTCCCTCTCTGTGTGTGTGTCTTTTTCTCTATCTCTCTCCCTCTGCCTCAGATATATATATATATATATATGTTTTTTTCTTTGATCTTTGTTCACATTTTATCACTTATGTCCCAGTAATTGACCTTATTGGGTATTCTCTTGCTAGCAATCCTTCAATGACTTTCTATCACCTAAAACATTAATTCTAACCCCCTTAATGAAGGAGGCAGCTTTTTCATAGTCTGATTACACTGTTACTGTTTCATGGCAACATCCCTACACTATGTGCTGGGCTAATTCTAATAGGTAATTTATGTCTCTTCACATGTCCCCTCTGACAGGAAGCAGTTCCTGACCCTTCTCACTCTCTTCACATTGACTTAAGTGGCACTTTTTCTGGCTTCCATGATCCCCTGCCCTTACGTCTATTACTATGTTTACTGTACTGGACTTGCTTTCCTCTTGGCTCTTAGTTTATGAGAGTAGTTGCTTTGAAAATCAAAGTATTCTGTCAAAATACTGAGTCAGTGAATAAATGTTTCATTTCCCTCTTAGGACCTTATAATAGAAAAAGTTACATTATATGGCATTTTATTTAGTGTGTGGCCTGTACACTGCATAGCATTGAATACATAAGGCATTTCATTCTGCATTGCAATGTAAATTGCAATTTAAACTGTATAAAAAGTGTGTGTGTATGTAATTGCTGTGCTATACCTTTGATAGTGCTAATGGAAAAACTGACCAAGTGTTAAAATTCATTGACATGAATTGTACCAGATATTTCACCCACTCTACTGATACCTAATTAATGATTTTGATTGGATAAGATTTAATTTAAAATATCCAGTGTTAGCCTATAAATATATACTATTCTCTAGTTACATTGTATTTCAAATAAATGGGAAAGTATTTGATTTACCAGAAACATCATGCAGAGTGTCAATTTTATTATTTTTTTGTTTTCATTTGTGAATATAATCAACAATAAGTTATGTTAATCAGTTTTAAAACATGCAGTTAATTGCATGCTTATTTCATGGGAATAAATTTAAATAACACATTTCTAAAGTTCCACATGATTAATATATTTATCTTCTGAAGTATCTTCTATTTTTATAATGTTGGGTGAGGTTGTTCTGCTTAAAATTATAACATCCTCACATCATGTCTTTGAAATCTATTTACAAAATACTTATAGTGTTTGAAAAATGTAATGTGACCATTTCAGAACATGCTATGCTGATCCAACTTTGATAACAATAATATATTTTTTATCTTAAAGTATGTCCAAATGATTATTAATATCATATAAGCAATAAAGAAGATTAGTTGACATAAATGCAAAAATCAATTCGGCAATTGAAAGAATTTAGTCCCATTAGCTTTACCATTGTACCAAACCAGAATTATTGACTAGAACCTTTAATATTTTTTCAAATATGAGAATGTTACAGTGGCTTTTAACATCTAGCAGACATGTATTTAGATTATATAAACTGTCCCCCAAGTTAGAGTTGCCAAATTTAGGGAATAAAAATGCAGTTGTCCAATATTTTTCCATGTACTAACCAACAAATACTTATATACCCCACACAATATTTAGGTTGTACTTGGGCGTTTCCAATGGAAATAATTTTATTCACATTTCAAATATGGAGAATTTGTTCCTTTACTCATAGATTTTAATTATCCTGTTCAATAAAAAATGCATTTTTATACTTTTTTCTTTCTGTGAAAAATAATAATTATATTGTACTGTCTCAAAACATTTGTACCCACATAATATGCGGAGACAAAAAAAATATATATTTTATAAAAATATATTACAAAGTGAAAGTTGCTTTGAATATTACAAACAGCTTTACCATGTAACCTATACAAACATCTCAAATTACATTATTTGGAAATGTGAATTCCTCAAAGTATTTTTTATAAGATCACGGAATTAATTTAAAGTGCACAGTCAACAGGCACATTTTTTTTTCTATTTAATTATGTGTTATCTCACTTTGTTAAGTAACTTTTGTGCCTAGCCAATCATGCAGATACAGATAGCTGTATTATTATGCCATTAAGATTATTTACATGCTATCATATTTTTGTAAGTAGATCAACATTGGTATGCAAAGTTGATAATTGTTTCCTGATTTATGTTTTCTGATTCCTCCCTCATAAATAAAATGAGTTAGAGTAGCTATAATTTTCTATATTTTTCTTTAATCAGTATTACTATATTGATTTTTTTCTTAGTAATGAAATTTAAATATTTCAATAATGACCTTGATTTCAGGGCTTTCATTGTCAGCATAGGTGCAAAGTAAGCATAGTTAAAAACTGGCACTCAATCTTGGAATCCCAATTATTTCCAAAAGCGGAAGCAAGTACTTTGCTAGCACCTTCGAGCTGGATGATTGACCACACAGACAAGGACTAGTGGAAATAAAGAAGTATAGTTAACAGAAAACACGGGTTCAAATTACGGAGCAAAAATCACTATCACACACACAACCCAGTGATCCTGGGTCTACAAATGTATCCACATTTGGTAAAACTACACTGCCCACCACTGTATCCACCTACAGGGTCTAATTCTCTAGAAAAGTAGTCAGACCAACTTATCAAGTTTTATGGGAGATAGGCAATTACTATTTTTGAATCAATCCTTGTAAAATATAGAAAGTTATTCTTAACAACAGTTGTTATCCTAAATTCCTTCACTAACATAAGGGCTTTTCTATTCTTTAGAAATCATGAGTTTTTCAAATTCAATTTGTAAAAATTGACTTTAATTAATGAAGTAACTGACAAATAAATGTCCTAACCCTCCATCATCCCACACAGAAAATAACAAGAAAATTAAGGGAAAATAAGAGGAAAGAAGGGGTGGTAAGAGAAGGTGAAGGTAAACATAAAGAAAAAAAAAGGAAAGTGATTTTCCATTGTTTTCTTGAGGTAGTCAACAGAAAAAGGGGATACTTTGCTTTGCTTTACTTTACTTTTGCAGCAAGGCATATTCCCATACTGACAATTAAAAATTGATTTTGTAAGGCTTGGTCGCTTAATTTATTTCCTGCAGTTGAGAAATTAGGGCACAAAAACAATGAATAGAAAAGTAATAAAATCCCAAACTGCTAAATTAGCAAAGTGAATAGTAAAATGATAGATTATCCTTTCCCTCTAGTACAGTCTTCTTGATTAGAAATCTTTTTAAAATAAATGCCACAGATCTTTAAAATAACCTTTAAACTGGTAAAAATTGTAACATTTAACACAACCAAATTGTTAACCAGTAGGATCAGATAATTATGAAAAATATTGTCTTAGAAACAATAGGAATCAAAAATTCAATACAAAGGAACACTTCAGATAATGCAGTCGGAATTTGCAAGTGAAATTACAGTTAACTAGACATGATGATATTATTAGTCTCCTCAACCTCTATATTTTAACCATGAAGAAAATATTGTGAATGCTATTGGATTCATTTTTTAAATTAATACATCTTATTTTAAAAGCAATTTTACACACTGAGAGAAATAAAGTAGGAAATACACAGAGTTCTCATATATCCCCTTTGTTTTCCCTTCCTCCTTCCCCAGCCCTGCACAGTGTTCCCCCTCATTGACATCCTGTGTTCGCATGGTACATTTGTTACACTTGATAAGCCAATACTAACACATTATTGTTAACTAAAGTCCATAGTTTACAGTTCACTCTTTGTGTACAACTTTGTGTACAACTAAGTATTCTCTCCACGGCATATGAATAAGGGAAACAAAGTCATTGATTTATTTTTGTCATTAATTTATAGTTGTTTATCGACAATCGTTTGATTTTAGAAAAATTAAGTATACTAATGTCTTAATTTTTAAACTGAATATATAAGACTTTGACTTTAAGTTGGCATATCTTACACTGCTGTAATATACAGGATGTCTCAAAAGTCACCATACATAAGGAAAATAGAAAATTGTAGATAAATCTACCTTTATTTACAAAATATTCATTATAAAATTTTTTCTTTGTATGGAGACTTTTGGGACACCCTGTATTATCAGTGCCTAAATTATACATTTTCTATATGAAATAGAAAATGACTAGTTGAAACATCTTTTCCCCCATTTCTTTCAGGATGTTTCAGGATAAATGAAATTAAACTATTTAGTAAATACTGTATCCTAAATAGCCCAAATTCAGTTTGAACTTTGTGTGTGACCAATTTTTTTCCATTTCAATCCAAGATACAAATATTGAATAGAATATAAACTCAAAAGATAACTCAATACGCTATCACCGGTCCTGACCACTTTCAGCCACGTACCTCTGCTACTCTATTTTCTTGTTTTGTTTTGTTTTGTTTCCTGCTGTTTCATAGGCTGCCTTCAGCATGAGCACATTTTTCTCTGCATGTTGGATCACATTGCTTTATTCTTCCTCTTTAATTAATAATTTGTTAGGATTTCTCAATTCAGATGTGACCCCTACCTCTAACAGGAATATCTTATGAGTATGGGGAAAACTACGTAAGGACTCAAGTCAAACTTTCGTACTCCTTATAGCGCCCCTCATCAAAATCCCATTTGGAAAATAAGGATTGAGCACTATGAAGAACAAATGTAGACACTGAGAATTAATTTACAACCCCCATCTCTAACCCATATACATCTCAAAAATGAACACTGACATTTTATTTCCTCCTTGATTATACAAGAGACCTTTTAGACTTGCTGTCTGTCTTTCCCAGTGCTTTGTTGAATACTTGGACTTCATATATTTTATAATGAAGCAAAATAGGAAATCATATATGCAAATAACATATTTTTTTCTTAAATTTCCTGGGAAGTAGTTACCATGTAGAATCTCTGGATGCCCATTATTTCCCTCTCCACATAGCTCTGGATTCTACTAAACACTTGTAGAATCTTCAGGGTCGAAGAATTGTTTTTTATGAAAGGTGGCATACCTTTTACCCTATTCCTGGTTATTCTCTATGCATTTTCTCCATAAATATTCATATAACTATTTTATATATATATATATATATATATATATATCGGTTATAATCAATACACCGTATATGACCTCTGGGCTCTTCAGAGATTTATAAAATTTGTGCCCAGAAAAAATTCAAGGGTCTGGATAAATTCAAATTGTTCCTCATGTATTGCATAACATTCTTTCTTTCTTTTGTCTTTTTGCCTTTGCTTCTTAGTTTTCACGTACTCATAGTTTCTACTATGAGGCAGGTATCTAACATGAAATTATGCACTACTCTATTTTTTCCTGAGAAGTCTAATCATAATTAGGTTTCTTTATATCTTGATAATATTGCTAAATTTTTCAGGGTTGTCCCCGTGTGGGGATGGCTTCATGCATCTATAAGTCTCTGCCATCTCTTCAGGGCTCTGTCTCTCAGATCCATTGTCTCTAAGACCATCTTCACTCTTCCCACCTCCCAGTCATTGTACAATCCTTTGGCAATCTGTGCACAATTCTCATCCTGTAAGAATAATTGGTCGCCTGTCCAGAATCCACTTCCTAGTCCCTCCTCCTTCATAGCCCCTGGTGGTATTAAATCTCCTATCTTCCATGTAGCCTTGTCATGAGTTCTAAGATGATCATACCTAATCTCATTTAATCAAAGAGCAGTTTGCTGATAGCTTCTGAGAAAGGAACTTTCTCTATTTTAACCAAGAGTCACAAGAAACCAGATTTTCTTCACCTGAGCAAAAATCTCCTGTAAATAGACAGCAGAACAAGACAACTAGAATCTAAAACACATTTCCATTAAAAGACATGGAAAAATCTTAAATGTATAATAGTAAGTGAAGGAAGCCATAGTATATGATTCCTACTATGTGATATTCTGAAAAAAGTAAAACTACGAAGACAGTAAAAAGATCAGTGATTACCAGAGGTTGGGAAGAGGGATTAATAGGTAGAGAAAAAGGGAATTTTTTGGTCAGCATAATACTATACTCATGGAACATATCATTGCATAGTTGTCCAAATCCACAGAATGTATAAGACCAAGAGTGAACCCTAATATAAACTGTTGACTTTGGGTCATAATAATGTTTCAATGTGGACAAGGTATTGATGATGAGGGAGGCTATTCATGTGTGGGAGCAGGTGGTATGTGGGAAATCTCTACTGTTAATTTGGCTGTGAACATAAAACTGCTCTAAAAATAAAGTCTATTAAAAAAATAAAATTTGAGCTTCAGTTTTGTTTCACCAAGAAGAGATTTCTGTGTTTGCAAGGCAATTATTCAGCAATAAAAAAAAATAAAAGATACCATCATCAGAAGGTGAAAATGATTTGGGAGATAAGCTACACAGAAAGCATTGACAGATTTAGAAGCTGTAAAATACTACAAAATAAATATTATGCCGTGAACATCCTTATTAAAAACATGTAGTTATTAATACTTTAAAATTCAGTTTACATAAATACAAAAATTTCACTCATTAGACATAAAAGAAAAAATAAGTTTAAAAAAATCCAACATAGAGATTTTTCTATGTATCTTGCTGTTACATCTTGTGTAAGCTTCATCATGGCCACCAAAAGGGAAGAGTGAGATAGATGAGGCAGATAAGATTTAATTGCTTTAACTGAGGGTGACAAATATTATTTCCTCTCACAGACCATTAGCCAAACCTGGTCACATGGCCAACAATACTGCAAGGAAAAAAGTGTCAAAATCGCTGGGTACCCCAATGAGAGCAGAAAAGTTGTGTCCTTTGGAAAGACAAATGAGATAACAGATTAAAATATTTTGTAACATCTCTTTATATCCATGGTGTAGCTATTAATTATTCTTGTTTTAGGTGTGACTCTCTCCATTCTCCCTACTGCTAGTATTGCTATGGAACATGCTACTTCTACAAATATCTTAGTCATTTAAATGAAAATAGGAAGGAAAACTATGGCATTAGATTAATTTTGTTCTTTTTTAAGAGAAAAAAAGAACAACCCCATACCACACCACCACATCCCAAATATAGACTTTCTGTGAGCTACATGCTACAATGTATGTACCATCAATATGATCATTTTTGGGTGCAGCAAAAGTAGAACTTCTATTCTAAAAAATAAGAGCTTCAATTATTGGTAACAAATTAACACCTGTGGACATTTTGCAAACATATATAATACTATGTTCTGCACAAGAAATTGTGCGTGGTATAAAGAAAGAACTATCCTCAAAGCAACTTTGAGTTATCCACAATTAATTCAGATTAAATATTAATGGGTTACAGAGTTCTTTGCTAGACAGTAAATTTGCATCATTGACATCATTTTTTTACAGAATGTTAATATGCTTAATCTTTGTCCTATATTAAATCAAGATGATGACAATATCAAAATGAATTTGAATGGAGTTTAGACTAAGGGACACGACTTTCTAATGAAAAGAACGAAAATACAGCTCAATAACAACAAGCAAAGTTTGTTAATAAACATGTTAGATAAAATATAGCTATATTTTTACTTGAGCTCATCTGAGGCAATTACATTATATTTATGATTAACTATCAAATTTTTCTCATCGCTGTTTCACAATAAGTCTATGCTTATACAAATGAGTTACATTAATTATACACTACAGTTTTAAATCATTTACTTATTTACATCTGCCACATTCTTCTAAAGATTTCAATAATTTTTTTTCTTTTTTTTAATTTCACAATATTACGCTGGTACACATATTTTGGTTACATAAATTGCTTTTATACAGTTCGAGTTAGTCATAGGTGTGCCCTTCACCCAAATAGTGTGCATTGTACCTGTTAGGTGTGAAGTTACCAATCCCTTTCTCCACCCCCCACAACTTGCTTGATTTCTGTTGAGTTTTACTTCCATATGTGCACATAAGTATTGATCTGTTAGTTTCAATTTAGTGTTGAGTACATGTGGTGTTTGTTTTACCATTCTTGTGATATGATGCTTCACTTAGAAGAATGGTTTCCAGTTCCATCTAGGTTGTTACAAAAGACACTAGATCACCATATTTTTATGGCTGAGTAGTACTTCATGGTATACATATACCACATTTTATTAATCCACACATGTATTGGTGGGCACTTGGGTTGTTTCCACATCTTTGTGATTGTGAATTATGCTTCTGTAAACAATAAATTTTTGGGAGTATTTTTTATAACCAAAATAGTCTTGAGGTAATTCTCATAGAATTATGAATAATTTAGTTAAATTATTGTGTATAATTATTGTAAGCAATAAAAATATCTGTTTAGATTTAGCAATATAAGCATTATACAAGTATTCCTATTGACATTTAATTTTTAACTATATAACAGAATACAAATTGACCAATATATCTAGTCAGAGTCAAAATCATATTTCTTTAAAGCACACCATACTGTTGATACCTATGTAATCATATCAAATTATTCATCTTAAAATAGCATTACCTGCCTTCCAAAATACATTCCTTTAATTTATTTTTAATTCAATAGCAAATGTTTAAATAGAAATCGAGGTTAATTGATACTATATTTTAGGATTACATCACAAATAAAAATATATTTTCCGGGAAATCCTCTAAACCATTAATTGTTTATTTAAGTGCAATATCTCCCAGCTGAGTGACATTTATTAACTGAAGACAGTTAAGTATTAAACATTAAAACAATTTTCCCTTAAAAGGTAACTTTCCTCTTTTCTGTAGTATGAAGACAATATACATTATAAATATGTTTTTAAGTCATGCCAACACCAGAAATAATAAGGGTAGATACATTTTAAATATATGATAAACATGCCACAGTTATTCTTATGATGCTATAAGTTATTGTTTGATAAGAATTGCACGTAATTATTTTTGAAACATGTTGGTTCCGTGTGTTTCTTCCATGTTCTATGAAGGAAATGTAAAATTCTCATTGAGATAAAAATCTCATAATATTCTTTTGTCAAAAAGTATCATAATATATTAGGATAATGTATGCATTTTTCAATTATTTATTAAGAACTTGGATTTCAAAATGAACAATCATAAATATAATATATATATAACATAATTTTTTCCCTAACGTTAGCTAACTTTTTATTATTTAGACAATATCAATGATAGGACCCTACTAAAACACCTGAGAAATAATTTTCGTAATTATGCATCTGCATGACCAACAATAAATGTTTCAAATTCTCTGGGTATGTTCTTTGATTTTTTTCTATCGAAGATAACTATAATATGTTAGTAGACAATAAGTGCTCAAAAATGATAATGATTATTATGCATTGTCAAACTAAATAAATTTGAATGCCACCCAGTGAGTGAAACTACATAAAGCAATTAGAAAACATCTAACATTTTATATGTTAACTCTCAGATATTTTCAATTTGAAGACAAATTTTAGTACCTTATTACTTTATCATGTGACGCTCTCATGTGGGGGACAACGAAGAAATAACATTACACTTTTCCAATATCAATAAGGCTCAAAGCACATCATTTTCTCAATCAGTGCCACTTGCTGTCAATGAACTACATTTAATTTATAAATGTAGCAATTGCATTTAGCTTGCTTTTCATTACTACATTAAATTATTTAATGCTGCTTATTTTAGGCTATCATTTTTCTTAGATGATTAACTACCTGAAGAAAATTACCAAATGCTCACTACATTACCTCAGATGGTGAAAGGATATGAGATAGTTGCTTCACTGAATGGAGCTCATAAAGATGTCTAAATTCTGACTCAAGGGGTGGGGAATTAATATTTTGACATAGTTAATTGGGGAATCGCTTTAATTACTGAGGCCTGTGAACAAAATGAATAATGAGAGCTAATTCACATTTTATGTTTGGTAAATAAAACTTCTTAACTATCAGCTGAAATTACTTCAATTTTTTTTTTCTGGTGATAAGAAACATAGTAAACGTAATCAAATTTTCTCAAGTCATTATTTACAGAGATAAAAATTTCTAACCAAGAACGTATTGAAAGTAGGCCAGAATCCTCTTAGGCCTAATATTAATAGATATACGTGACTATAGGTACCTCATGAAAACAAAAGAATTTTAAAGGAAATAATCCATTTGCTTGAGGAAGAATGATATTTTCTTTTCATTATTTATTGATTGCTTAATCATTGAACATGAGCCTTTCAAATCCCTAGTAAGGACAGTACATTCAAGCATCAACAAATTGAAAGCATCACTGCCAAACTAAATTGTTAAATACAATGCAAGCAATTCTATATCTCATCTGTTGTTTCCATCTGTCTCTTGATTCATTCATTTCTTCATGGTTAATTATTCTTCATAGACTTATAAACAGATCATTAAAACAAAAAAAAAATCATATCTATACTCGTTACATGTTAGTTGAAAAATCAGGCAAGGGCTTATTATTAATAATATTTTAATAATATTAAGATGTTTATTTATATCTAAGGTAGGTCAAAACCATCATCAACCTGTTGGGTAACTCTTTTATCAATGAAACTCTTTTATCAAGTTCATTTTCCTAGTATTTTTGATTTGATAACATTGCCATATGTGTATGAAATTGATTTTAATTTTTAATAAATATATTCATTTATATTAATAGAAAATATGTTAGATAATGTCTGAGGACCTTCTCCCAAAGCATAAAAGTATTATTAAATTATAAGAATTACTAAAAATAAGCCTTAAGATGTTGGCATCATTGCCAACCTTTCAAGTTAACTTTAAAGAAATTTATTTAGAATAAGAATCTTTTAAAATGTCTGTTACTCTTAACATAGTCTAGATAGAATATTAAATCTCTGTATTTATAGAGTATTAGAATTGTACCAGAAAGCATGGTAAATATTTTACCAATAACATACCCCAAATCCTACACCAAATCATTGACATTCCTGTTACTTAGTATCGCTGTATTTTTCTATACTAAAGTCTTTTGTATTGGGGAGGGGGTCTTAAAGACATCACTGATACCTTTTAGACCAAATTTATTTTTAGTTTGATTTTCTATATATTAAAAAGGTCGTTTAATATATTTCCATTATTGCTGCAAAGTTTGGTTATATGCATCCTCGGCATAGAAAATCACTTGGGATAAAAATTTATTCAGCTATTGAAAAATATTTTACTGTATCAAGAAGAAACATTTGCACAACCATAAGCAGAAAATAATCTTTAATAACTGTATATATTCACTCTATCAGTGAATCTAAAATAAGCACTGGTCCTCTCCCATTGTTTGGTATACAGTAATAGCATATTTGTGTTGCACAGTAGTTAACTGACAGTTAAGGCTAAACTGAGATTCCTGGCAGTGAGGATTAATTTTATATGTCATGTTGACTGGGCTAAAGAATGCCCAGATAGGTGGTAAAACATTATTTTTGACTGTATCTATGAAAAGGTTTCTGGATGAGATCAGCATTTGAATCAGTACACTGGGTGGAGAGGATCTCTCTTACCGATGTGAACTGGCATCATCCAACCTGTTGAAAGCCTGGCTAGAACAAAAAGACAGAGGAAGAGTGAATTCACTCCCTCTATTTGTGCTAGGACATGCACATTCTTTTGCCCTTGGACGTCAGAGCTCCTGGTTCTGTGCCTTTTGTTTTTATTTCAGGAAATTATGAGTATACAAACATTTTGGTTACATGTTATGACTTTGCCACATCCCAACCATGATTTGAGACGTGCCCTTCCCTCGCTACAATGTTCACCGCGGCCATTTGTTGTGAGTTTACCCACCCCCGACCCCCCTACCCCCAAAGAATATTACTACTGTGTGAGCACCTCAGTGTGCCTTTTGACTTAAACTAAAGTGCATCATCAGTTTGCTGTTTCTCCAGCCTGCAGTTGGCAGTTGGTTGGACTTCTTGGCCTAATTGTGTGGGACAAAGGCTACAATCTCTCTCTCTCTCTCTCTCTAAAAAAAAAAAAAAAAAATCAATATTTGATTAATTCTGTTTCCATGGAGAATTCTGACTAATACACTGTTTTTATTTTCTTTATGTAAATGCTAAAAACACAGTAATGTAGCCTGGGCATAAGAGGTAGTATGTTGGAGTCAATGTTTACTCAAAGCAGATATTAAATTTTTTAAAATACAAATATGAAAAAACTGTAACAGACATTGATTAGAAGTAAAATAAGGAAATATAGATATACTAAAAGTTCTCATTGTTTTAAAAATTATTTTAAAATTGAATTTATTAGAAACTGATTATAAAGTTATAGGTTATGCTAATAAAATACTGCATTTAATTAAATGTGTAAACACATAATGAAGTTCTTAATTTTCATGTGTAATTCAAGGCCATTACAAGTGGACTATAAGTAGTGTTTTGGTTATATAATATATAAATAAGTATATAAATATTGCTTGGGACATACTTTTACTAAATAATTATATTATTTATGAGAATATTTGTTTCAGTATTTGGGACATACTTATACTGAAAAAAAAAACAAAACACTATCAAAAATTCAAATTTATCTGTGCATCCTGGATTCCTATTTGCTAAATTTGACAATTGTAACTATAAGGCACACGAAAATAATGTGCATGAGTATGTAAAAAACCACAAAAGTGATATAATTTTAGCAAAATATTTAATTTTTTTATGTTGCTGTTAATATATATTGCTCTAATAATTGAAGGTGGTAGCTGAGATTTTTTAAGCCTTGAAAAACAAAAATAAGAAACATTACTATCTCAAAGCCATAACCAATTTTCTTTCTCTCAAAAGAAACATGATTTTATATGTAACACGTTTTTTCTTCTTTCTGATCCTTGTAAATCCCAGTCTCTATCTGAAATATCAACCACTTATTCATTGTACTTGAGAAAATTATAAGAATTATCATTAATCTTTCTGTTGATGTTAAATTGGAAGTTAAATGTTCTGGTCAAATAATTTGGTGTGTTTATGCATAGTCATAAAAAAAAACCTACTCTTTATCATAATTGCTGGCCATAGGACATAAGTAAATGTAGGGACAAAATGAGAGGACATTTATCAATAAATTATCTCTCACAATACCTGAGCAATGGGCTATGGATGGGGGCAAATGCTCTTTTCAGTCAAAATTTATTTTGGTTATTCTGGGGTTTAAATGGTTTTGTACAAATTTTAGAGCTTGTCTTTTCTATTTCTGTGAAAAAATTTTGATAATGATTACATTGCATCTGTAGATTACTTTGAGTACTTACGGGCATTTTAACAATATTAATTCTTCCAATGCATGAACATGGGATATCTTTCCATTTGTTTGTATCTTCTTTGATGTTTTTATCAATATTTTCTTTATAAATGTTTTGTAGTTTTCATTGTACACATCTTTCACCTTCTTGGTTAAATTTATTCCTAAGTTTCTTTTTTTAGGCTATTGTAAATGGGATTGTCTTCTTTATTTCTTTTTCAGATAGTTTGCTGTTTAGTGCACAGAAACACTACTAATTTTTTCATGTTGATTTTGTTCTTTGTAACTTTATTGACATTATATATTCGTTCTAATAGTTTCTTTGGTAGAGTCATTAGGGTTTTCTAAATAAGATCATGTCATCTGCAAACAGGAACAATTTAACTTCT
>RJWJ010021645.1:0-21212 GCA_004363605.1 Indri indri | reverse complement strand
ATTTCAGTTTTACGAGTACATTCTGCCTTAGACACACAGGTGAGCTGTACGTCATCTGCCATTAGATGTCAAATGATACCAAAAGTGACCTAGTAAGTAATCAGCGGTTATAGTACAAAAATAATCAAAGGTTTAGTCAATAACTCATGAAGTTTGATGTACTGGTATTGATAAGCTAATTAAACAGATCTGCCTGTGTTCTTCCAGCCTACTGGGGCTCTGCTATGATTAGCTTTACAGCAAGCAGTGTTGTAACATTGAATGAAAGTAACTGATCAGAGAATGGTGTAGTCACGAAGCTTTAAGTACTCCCATTTCTGGTCACAGAATGGTTTCAGGAAAAGTAGGCTATCTTTGCACACCTGCAGCCAGTCAGTGCATAGGCCTCTTGTGGTCAATATTGATTGATTCTTATAACAGAACTAGAACAAATTTAGTGTTTTGCAACCTTCTGTGATTTAATATTGTTATGCTTTTTGCCATAACAGTCACAGAAATCTTTCTCCAATAGTGCGTAATTACAGCAATGCCTGCTAGCTCAGCAGTGGTTCTGAATATTTCAGCGTTGCCAGTACAAACTCCTAGATATATTCTCGAGTTCATAATTCAGTTTTAAAAGCTGGTTGTATAGTTACTTGGTAAATAAAGGTGTTGCCGAGAAATAGATTGCAAGGGGATGGGGTGGGGTAGACTCTAATCCATTCTTTTTTCAGAACTTCCCAGAGAAGTTTTAGAGTAGAGTAAGATCTGAATGTATTAGTAAGAAGAAAGAATATGTCAAATGGTTATTTTAAAAAACCAAACAGACAACAAAGTTAAAGACTTTAAAGTTTTCCTCATATCTGTTGTTTTCCTCATAGTATGTTGTGTTCTTCTAGACATTGCTGTTCAGTGATTATAACTATTGCTGGAAAATTAGATCCTAGGTGTAGCAATCTAATGGGAAACATCTTAATTTTTTTCAGTCTGCCATTTGGCTAGAATGTGATTCAGCTGATAATTATTGAGCTGTTATTATATGCCAGGCAGTGTGATAGGTCGTTGTAAATACAGATGAATAAAGAATGAATGCCTCACCTTCATTCCAAGGCAGATTTGAGAAATTTCTTCCTTAAATGCATCTTATATGTTGATTTGATATATTGAAAATGCTATTAATCAGTCAACCAATAAGTGTTAATTGCTTTCTAGCATTGTGTTCTTAGGAACTTTAAAACTAGTTAGGAAGAAAGTCATCTGTCCTCAAACAATTAGAGAAGTGCTTATATAAAACTGTGATCTAAGAGTTTTTAAAACTTATATTTCCACTTAAATATAAACTAAAACATTAGGTATAGTTTGAATCATTTGGCTTCCATCTTATAAACTAGTATCACCTAATTTTGGAACCCATTTTTTATATTCATGCGTAAGATCACTTGGTTCTAAGTGATCATGTAAAGGAATAGTGTTTCACAAATATATTTATTTTGGATTATGCAAATTCTAAAGTTTGAGAAGTACTAATTTGAACACAAGAAAGTAAAATTAGTCTAATTGTGAATATAGATGGAAAGTACATTGATAGTAGAGATGGGGATCTATGGAATGGAGTCACCCTGACTTTGCTATTCTTTTTACAGATGTAAATTTCTTGTTGGATTTTTTAATAGTAGTCCCTTAATGATGTGCTTCTCAAATTAGAGGATATGCACCTGGGGTTATGAGATAGTTTCCTGGGAATTACAAAGCTATACATTGGCTCTTGTCCATTGACTTGGGTTAAAGATTTATTAAGTAAGGGTTAAGTGATTTAAAGCATTTTTCTTTTATTAACTGGTATGTTATGGAATAAAATATAAAATTTTTCCTGCCTTAAAAGATAACAGCCAATATTTTAAGGAAATTTTATTCTTGGATGGTTTAATTTATATTAGGTTTTCAGATGCTCTTGTGGGAAGGATAGCCTTTTTCTGGAGCACCAAGAAAAATCTGCTGGGACAGTCCACAACATGTAGTAGTTAGGAATATGCCCCTGTTCCCTGGGTTGTATCCTGATTCTGCCACTTGCTAGTTCTATGACCTTGGGCAAATTATATAAACTGCTGTGTCTTACTTTTCTCATCTGTGAAATGGAGATGATAATGGTACATAGGGTAGATGTAAGAACTAAATGAGTAATATAATGTAGGTGCAGGGCTTCACACATTTGAAGTGCTCAGTAAATTCTAGTTCTGAACAAAAGTTCAGGTAGAGTTTTTGTTCCATATTTTGTATTTTTTGATTAATTTTAATACTGGCCAGAATGATAAAAGTATCTTAGAGAAGAAAGGATGAGGAATTTCTACAGACGAAAGAAGACCAGTGAGACATGAAAACTTAAATATAATGCATGATACTGAATCAAGAAAAAATACTATAAATATAGGATATTATTGGGAAATTCTAAATATGGATTATTTATTAGATAGCAGGATCATACTGATGTTAAATTTCCTGAGTTTTGTAATTATAATCTTAGCAATTGAACAATATGGATGAAGGATATATGGGCCTCTGAACTTGTCATGGAACTTTTTTAACAGGTTGTGTTGAAGGATGGCGAAACCCACATTCCGTTCAATATCTGAAATAATAAAGACAATGAATTTATTGCTTATTATTGCAAAGGACAACTATACTTTTTAGGCACAGTTTCTCTGGGCACAGAGATTGCTGATTTTATAGTGGATTTTTGGGAAGGGTGGACTTCAGGGATTCTTGGACTTTTGGGGTCCTAAGTGGGTTGATACCATCTATAACTATGTGGTCACCTGAGGGAGACTGCTGTTGATTGATTGGCACTCAATGAGATGGGTTTATTGGAGTGAGTTTGTTCCTGACTGGCTAACTTTCATAAGCAAGAGCTGTCACAGATTGGTTGACTTGAAAAAACTTGCTCATTTGGATGAGTTTTTATTAAAACAGTTCTGGTGGCTACATGTTGCCATGGCTATAGAAAAAATCTTTTCCTAGGAATGTGGCAACTTAAAAATATTACCACTTCGAAATTTTTTATAATGAAAGAGTTTAAAATATTGTTAGAATCAGACAAACTACTATAATTTTGTGTTGAAGGACATCTGGAAAGATGAGATTCACCCCTAAAATGAAAATATTTTTATCGTTTTATCTGAACACAAAATTAGTTAATGTTCCTTGTGGGGAAAAAAAAAACCCTAAATAATATAGAAAGGTGCAAAGAGTGAAAGTCACTGCTTAATACTATCGCCCAGAGATAGTCAGTCTTAACATTTTGCTGACTCTTAATTTTTTTGCTTACTTGGTTTGAATCCTGGCTCTTCCATTTCATAGATGTGATACTTTGGTCAGGTTACGTACACTTTCTGTGCTTCAGTTTTCTCATCTGTAAAATAGGAATAATAATACTTGTTTATTGAGTTACGAGGATATAATGAGTTAATCTAAGTGTTAATAAAACACTTAAAACAGTATCTGGCACATGGTTAGTGCTATATGTATTTGCTATTATTACCATATGTCCATTTTTATACATTTGTTATTTTAAAGTTTCTGCAATTAGGATTTATCTTAACAAGTGATAGTGATTATGATGGGCAGGTTTTTGTTGTTGTTGTTATTCTTTCCTTTGTGGTCCATAAAATAATGGTATGTCTTAGAATTGATGGTGTATCTTAGAGTGGATAAGCTGCAGTATGTGTGCACCCATTTTTTCTAATATAGAAGTGAGATCATACAATACATACTGTTTCACACTTTAAAAAAATTTTATAAGGACATATTCTTAATTTCAAATATAGATTTACTTAATTCTTTATAGTGGCTATGTATTATAGTGTTATATGATATACTGTAATTTACTGTTCATCTATTAGTGGGCATTTTATTGTTTGATGTTGGCTCTTGTAGAGGATTTTAATAAGTGGAACTTGGGGAAAGAGGATAACTCAAGCGGATAACCTGAGTGGAGATCGAGACAAAAAAATATATTTGGGGACTGTTTCTATTTGACTAGACAGGAAGTTTGGGGCAGATTATAAACTGCATTGAGTACTGGGTTAAGGTCGTTAGATTCTTTTAAGATTTTGTGGAGCCATTCAACACTGAAGAATAATTGGAAATAAGTTTTTTGTTAGTTTTACCTATAACCCTATCCATATAGTATAGATGAGTGGATTGATATCAACCTAAGATGGCTGCGTTTAACATTTTTATTAATAATGATGATGTAGAAAGTATGAGTATGCTCATTAAGTTTTCATTTGTGCTTATGAAACTGTGAAGAATAGCAAATGGATTGGATTATAAAATTAAGGGTTCAAATTGTCTTAGCAGGGTGCCATGATGGATTGAATCTAAGTTTCTGAGAATTTTTTATGGATAAATATAAGATTTTGCTCTTCATTCAAAAGAAACTAAAAAAAAAAAGAAGAAAAAAAATCCCACCGGGACGATTGCTCAAGTATGGTTTGATTTAGCCAGCAGTACATTTGGAAAGGTGCATGTTTTTAATCAAGAATTAGTTGTATTAGTGGAAGTACCTCATCTGGAGAAGATCTTATCTGGTTTGTTCTGATTAGACCTTATTTGTAGTTTGAAGTGCCACACTGAAAGAAATACAGACAAGTTGGAGTGTGTTTAGAAGGAGCAAACAGGAAGGCAAAGAACTCAAAACTATGCTGTATCAAGAGAAATTGGGGTGTGAGGAAAGGAAGGCCATGGCAGTTGTCTTTAAGGTAGTCCAGATTGGTTAGCATGATATAAAATATGACCCAGTATAGCACTATTTTTTTCTTTTCAGCATCAATTCCAGGTATTTCCATCTATTTCCCCTCATTTCCTATGTTCTTTAAACATTCCATAAACTTATAGATATGTACTATGCTGGTATATAAGAAGAGGAATGAGGCAGTGTATCTGAGGATATTTGAGAAGGGAGATAAAGAGTATGAGCTGTGCTAGAAGGAAGCAGTTGATGAATTCCAACTCAAATTCTAATTTTCATTTATTTTTCTGTTCATAATTTTCTGATAAACTTAGTGATTAAATTGCCTTTAAAAACTGCTTTCAAACTACACATCTAGTCTTTGAATTTTTATTACATTAAATTGGTATTATGGTCATACATTATTCATATTGAGCTGCAAATATTTTGTAATATGTATTTAAATGTGAATATTACCATACGGTCAGCACCTTTTGACAGATGAGGAAACAGAAGCTTCCATACCATATAGTTCATGGATAGGGCCTAGATTCTTTCTTTTATTTTATGTTTTGGTTAGTTTTAGTTTAGTTTTTTTTTTTTTTTTTTTTAAAGGAACGAGGTATTGCTATGTTGCCTAAGCTGGCCTCAAACTCCTGGGCTCATGCAATCCTTCTGCTTCAGCCTCCTGAATAGCTGGGACTACAGGTGCCCACCATTGTGCCTGGCTTCTTTCTATTATTTGTACCCCTCATTTTGAAATTACAATTCAGTTAATATTTTAATATTCTTTTTTGAGGTTTGCTTAGAGATTTTTTTATTCCCTTTAAGAGGAAGGGGCACCTTGATAGGATGTTGCTATTACGGATTAGATTATTAAAATGTTTACTTTGTGAGCTTTTTCTGTTGCCATTAATTATTCCACACAATATTGTGTTTATTTTATATCTAAACTGTGACTAGGTTCGTTTATTTTCTTGAGAAAAATTGAGCATGGATTTTGGTATAGCAAATATTGAGTTTTAAATTTTCACTGTGGCTAGGAGTCAATGATTTTTTTTTTTTTTAACAGATCAAGAAGTTGGTATATGTTTACCTGGTTCGATATGCTGAAGAACAGCAGGATCTGGCACTCTTGTCCATAAGCACTTTTCAGCGAGCTCTGAAGGTAAATAATGGAGTGAGTAGGCAAATAGCTACAAGGTTTCTGCACAGTTGAAAGTGTGTCATTTAAAGAAGTGGAGCAATAATCCACTAAATAGCACAGTAGTGTCTTGAAAGAGTTAAAAGGCCTCCCATAGTGCCTATTCAATACCCTCGGAAAATAGTTATATAACCAACTGGAATCTTGCCATGTATGTTGCAGCTTCTATATATTTATGTTCAATATAATCATTATTTGTCAAAGAACTGTTTATGATTATACCGACTAGTTGAAAGTGTGCAAAAAGCGGACATAAGACATTTTTAAAAAAAAAATTTATGACCTTTATGTAGCATTTTATTATTACACAATGCTAAAATCCCAGCATGTTTAGTAATAAATGATCAACCAGAATTATAACTATTACATTTCTTTAAAACACTGTTTAGAGAAATAAATTTATTTACTTCCCTATTTTTTTTTTTTTTTTTTTTACCTATTTCCATATACTGGTTGTTCATTTTAAATTAAGTAGATTTTTTTTTTAGCTATTGTTCTATAATATTACACCCTGTAAGTACCTATTAACTGTGTCATAAAAATGTCTTTGAAATATCATAAACTTGAAATTTTGATAACTATTTTTGCACTATTCTTAGGACCCAAACCAACTAATTCGTGCAAGTGCTTTGAGAGTTCTATCAAGTATTAGAGTACCCATTATTGTACCTATCATGATGCTCGCTATTAAGGAAGCTTCTGCTGACTTATCACCATATGTTAGGAAGAATGCAGCCCATGCAATACAAAAATTGTACAGGTAGGTGCTTTGTTCATAGTATAGCAAAGATCTCCAATGTTACCTGGAATATTATAGACCACAGAGGCTTATTTTGTTAGCTCTTAAAAGTGGTCTGTCCTTATACTAAGTAAATCCAATGATTGTTTTTTTTCACCTATAAACATTCTGTATATATCTTTAATTTCGTTTTCGTTATAGAGACCCTATGCAGGTTTTATTTGTGAGCCTATTAGGGTCTATGATAATTTTGAGATTTTACAACTTAAAAATAGTCAGAATTTGAATTCTCATTTATATAGTCTATCTCCTATACACATATGCACATATTATTAGAAAATGGAGATTTTTTTCCTGTTTGCTGTAGGTTAGAATCTTAAGTGTATTTTCTTCTCAACACACTTATATTTGTTTTCCTTTCTTTCATTTTTGTTCCGGCTTCCCTCTTCCTTGTCTGTTTCTTTTCCAGAACTATCTTATTAAATAATTAAAAAAATAGTAATTTTTGAATATAGTACCATACCATATTTGTATGATATTTTAGTAAATATCATACAATGCCCTGAACTCTGTGGGAAACATATTGTCCAAATAGAATTATCTGCAACAAGTTTGTATTATTTTCTGCTGTCATTTATTCCACAAGCTTTTTTGAGGTCCTTTTCTGTTTCTGGTGTTGTGTTCACAGTATTGTGCTATGTGTGTTAGATGTGTGAAAATGTTAGAGGATGCGGTACTTACTTATGAATAGCATATCACATATTTGATGAACAAAATCAAACATCTACCAAATAATTAAAGGCAATGTTTAATTGAATAAGATTTTAGCACATAATATATGTGTATATGCAAAGGCATACTAGCAATGTCTTTGATAGGACAGGGGCCAGAGATCATGTTATAAGTGTTACCAGAAAGTAAAGAAGTAATGAGATGGGATTAGTTATGAAAGACTGCTTTAATGAGGGGGACTCGAGCTGGAATTTGACAGAATTAAAAGGTTTGAATGTTCAGGTAATTGTAATGGTTAATAATAAACTTAGATAATGTCTGCAAAAAGTAAAACCTCATATTCTTAGGTTAACTGTCACGCAAAGTTTTATCATGTTTCTCATCATTATCTTTTCACATTATAAACTTGCGGAATAAGATCCAAGCTCACTGTGATGGTTTAAAAGTGCTTCTGTCATTAGGCTCCAGTTCTACCTCTTCAGCCTGAACTCCTACCTCTCCCTGCCTTGAACTTACAGTCTTGTAGCTTGGTACTGCCTGTTAGTCCTCTATATCAAATGTTTTAATCTCATTACTACCTCTTATTTTTCTTGGTTTTAAATGGCAGGTTTTATAGTGCATGTCTGTATCAGTGCAGTAATGTGTATCTATAGTAAAAAATGACTGCTATGTTGTTACTTTTTTCCCTCAGTTGAAAAAAGAATTTGTGGTTTGTCTACTAGCAGTTACTTGCTTGAGGTTTTCCAACTTTTTTTAGAAGTCAATTTGTTCTTTAAATACTTTCTTAATGGCATTGGTATCTAGTTTAGTTTTTAGCAACTTTAGCAACACATTTATGAGAAAAACCATCCCATTTTCCTTTAAGTTTGTTTTCTGTTTGTTTCTATTTTGAACTGATTCTTGCTCTCCTTCCTCTCTTTAAAAATTTCTCGGCATCCGTGAAAAAGTGAGCATCATTTAAAAGCTAGAATTAAAAGGAAAAAATTAATGTAAGTTCTTTTTATATTTTAGTCTTGATCCAGAACAGAAGGAAATGTTAATTGAAGTAATTGAAAAACTTCTGAAAGATAAAAGCACAGTAAGTAATATCTTTTTATGTCATTAAAGTAAAATAGTGTTTTATTTTCATAGTATCATTTACCATTGTATGTTTGATATAATTATTTTTATCATTTCATAATTATGTAAATATTAATGGAGCTCATGCTTATTTTTAAAATCTTTAAGCAACAAAAATTTCCATATAATGAGAAAGATTACATTTGGAATTTTAATTTGTTATGTGTTTCTTCATCAGTCTGAAGAGGGCAAGTTGTAAAAAAGAAAATTCTTTAACCTATGGCTAAATTGTTGACGGCTTTTAGAGTCAAAGTTTTTATTTCAAGCAATGATTTATTAGGATTTTAAAAAGCTCTGTCACCTGGGAACACATGATTGTCTTAAAATGAAGTACTAAGAAGTATTAAAGAGCTGTTGAAAAATTAGAGAGGTTTGTTTTAGTATTTTAAGTGTGCTTTTAAAAAATAATTAAGACATTTTCATACATACAAGGCTGTTTTATTGGCCGTTTAGAATTATTTTATTGGCTAAAATGAGTCATCTTTTGGGAATGTATATATCCCTTCCCCTTCACTACTCCCATTTTTTGTATATGGTGACATGATAGCAAGATGTAGGAACAGGGGCGACTTGTGGGGTCTGTGAGTTACTGGTGTACTGGTATTTTAGATGGGGCTTTTGTACCCACACTATGTGGTTCAAAACTACTGAGGAAAAGGATTCCAGCTTGTTTTAGGATGCTATCATTAGGGAGTATGTAATACATGTATAGCAGCTTTTTAATATAGTAGCCACTAGCCCCATGTTACTATTGTTTTCTGACTTAGCATATGATCTGTCCTAGAGAACATTCAATGTACAATTGAGAATGTGTATTCTGCTGTTGTTCAGTGGAGTATTCTGTAGATGTCTTTTAAGTCTAATTGTTTTATAGTGTCATTCAAATCTTCTATTTCTCTGTTGGTCTTATGCCTACTGGTTCTATCCATTATCGAAAGTAGTATATCGAAGTCACTTCAATCCTGTCAGTGTTTGTGTTGTATATTTAGGAGCTCAGATGTTTGGTGCGTATTATGTTTATAATTGTTTTATCTTCCTTTTGTCATTATGAGATGTTCCTCTTTATCTCTAGTAACATTTTTTTGTTTTAAAGTCTACTCTGCCTGATATAAGTACAACTATTCCATCTTTCTTATGGTTGCTGTTTGCATTATGTATCTTTTTCCATCCTTGTACTGTCAACCTGTTTGTATTTTTGAATCTAATGTATGTCTCCCGTAGACAGCTTGTACAGTTGGCTCTTCTCTTCTTATCCAGTCTAGCCATATGTGCCTTTTGATTGGATTGTTTAATCTGTTCACACTTAATGCTACTATTAATATTAATATAGTTGGATTTTAAGCTGCCATTTTACTTGTTTTTATGTCTTGCCCTTTTTTGTTCCTCATTTCTCCTTTATTGCTTATTTTGCATTAATTAAGTGAATATGTTCTAGCGAACATTTTAATTATTTTAATGATTTTTTTCACTATGTATTTTTAAAAATATTATATTATTCATGGAGATTATACTTGGAGTTTCATTCCTAGGCTATTCACCAAATTTCTTCTAGTCTATAATGTAGAAATCTTCATTTCATTTCTTGTATACATAGTTGGCATAATAGAGGAAGTAATCAAATATAGATTAGCTATAAATGAAGACAGAGAAAACAAATTTGATTCCTTTTTGTCTTCTGTATGACAGGCATGCTGTCTGCTTCTAGGACCCAGATATGAAGTCAAGATTGTTGATATTGTGGTTAACTATATTTTAATAATTAAAAAAATATTTAGTTTTTTCTATGTGCAAGGTATTTGCTAAGTACCATGGAGAATAGTAAGATCTAAGTAATACAAGAAACAGATCCCTTATTTTAATCTAGTTTACCATAATTTCTGATCCATTATAGACTAAAAGAAATTTGTTGCATTGCCTGGGAATGAAATCTCTATATATAATGTGTGCATGTCTTCCCAGACAGGATACAGCATGTCACAGGTGAAAACTGTAGTCTTTGGGATTAGATAGAAATGGATTCATGTCTGAGCTTCTGCCACTTAGTAGCTATGTACTAAAAGAAACCTTCATGAGTTCAAGTTTCCAAATGCATAGGGCTTATAATTTCTAATTTATAAAGTTACCCTTTGGGTTGAAAGAGCTATTGTATATAGAATTCTTAGTGCAGTGCCTGACACCGTAATATAGGGTGTTAATAAATATTCCAAATAAGAAAGAAATGACTCAAAAGAAATATAAAGGACACAATGTAAATTTGGAATATCTGTTCTTGATTTCTGACCATTTATTTCCAAAATATAGTGGAAAGAAAAAATATTGAATACTTGTTCATAGTAGATATTTAATATTTGTTGAGTGACTTTTGAATTAATTTTTAAAATTCTTGGTAATAGTACTTAGGTATTTGGTATTATTTTTAATCTTTTTTCCCTCAAATGGTATTATGCTCAGTGTTCATAGGTAGATCTTTTGGGGGCTTTGATGGCCTACTCTTTATGAGGCACTAATTCTTCCTATAGTGTTATATAGCATGTGTTTTAAAAATTAAAAACGCACGTCTCTTTTCATATCTGTGGTAAAAACCAGAAGTTTTTAATGATACCTCTAATCTAGTTCAACAGCACAGATTGCCTTCTACCTTCCTCCCTTGTCATATTTGTAACCTCCTCTCCAACATTAAGAAACATGGCTCCCATCATCACAACATATTTACTTTTTGCTCAGTCCCAGAGTGCAGAGAAAGTGTTGTTTCAGAACTAACTGCTAGCACATACCTCTGTGAGGAGTAGTAGGATGGGAACTAATACCTAGACTTAACTACTGGTTTAGAGTTGTTTGTTTTCATCTTTAGTCTTATTTCTTTGATGCTATGGTAAATCAAAATTGCTTTATCATTATGTCTTTGAACTTGTTACATTGATATATAAGAAAATTATTGATTTTTTGAATGCTAATTTTATATCCTTCTTTACTGAATTCTTCTGTTGTTCGAGTTCGTTTTCTCACTCGTTCTCCTTGTCTTTTTCCTAGAGAATGAATCATATCTGTAATTAGAGATATTTTACTTCTTCTTTTCCGATTCCTAAGGTCTCTAATTTCTCTTGTCTAATTATACTGGCTAGCACCATCACTACGATGTTCAGTAGTAGTGGAGATGGTGGGCACGCTTGCCTCGTTTCAATCTAAAGGAAATACCTATATTGTGTTCACATTAAGAAAGATACTGGCCCTAAGGATTTTCTCTTTTTCCTTGAAATATAATAGTTTTGCAAGGTGCTTCAGGGTTAGTTGATATGGGTAAGTTTTTTTCCTGGTACCCAGTGAGTCCTTTCAAAATGTGGATTCAGAACTTATTTCTGCTGGCAAGGTAGGTTTTTTTTTTTATTTTTTTTTTTAACATTATAGTTTTAAATATTAATTCTATTTGTTATTTTTCTTCTTCAGGGATTCCACTTTTATTCACATTGGATCTTCTTTGCCTAATATTTCAACCACTGCCTCTCTAAACCTGTGGGACCGGTACTGTCCACAGCCGGTTAGGGACTGGGCTGCAGAGCTCCCCCTCCCCCCACCCCCCTCCCCGTCTGTGGAAAAAGTATGTTCCATGAAACTTAGAAACCTGGGGCTGCACAGCAGGAGGCGAACGGCAGACGAGCTTCATCTGTATTTACAGCCGCTCCCCTCCCCATCTCTCACATCACTGCCTGAACTCCTCCTTGCCAGTACCCCCATCGCCCCATCTGTGGAAAAATTGTCTTCCATGAAACTGGTCCCTGGTGCCAAAAAGGTTGGGGACTGCTGCTCTAACTGTTTTTACTTCTTTCGTGATCACATTTTAGTTCTGTTCTTTTTCTACTTTTCTTTAATGCCCCATACTAAATTTTCATTCAGTGATTTTCTTCCAGTAGAACCTTGCAGTTCAGTCTTCATGTTTGATTATTTTCCCTCCTCAGTTTCTTTCCTGGTTTCAGTCAGCTCCAGTTTCATTTCTTCCTGATTCCTTTTGTTCAATTTGTTCACTGGTTTTGAATTTCTAATTCATGTTTGTTTTTCTGTCTTCAGATACTTCTTTTGAGGGTATTTAATTCATTTTGTAGTGTTGTGTTTCCTTTTGCTTCACCATTGATTTTTTTGTGGGTAATTTTCACCAGATGAATTGTTATGATTTCCGTTTTCTGTTTTTAGTGCTTGTGGATTATTTGCATCTTTGCATGGACAGGATTGGTGGTTTGATTTTGAGGTGGCTGGGAAGTATTAAGAGCACTCTCTCTGTTGGCATAGCAAAGTATGTTTTTTTATTAGATGGCTCTTTTGGGGGAAGGGCATGCATAGGGATGGGTATATGTCCTAAGATTATTTTGAGATATATCTTGCAGGAGCCTAAAATTTCCCCCTTTACTTTTTTTTCTGTTACCTCAGTTTCTGAGGGGCTCCTTTCCCTCTACTTTTTTTTAACTCATTTTTTCCTTGAAACTGTTTCCCTTTCCAAGATGGCCTTACTGAGTCGTCTTCTCCGTTAAGTCTTTTCCTTGTCATCTGCTCTGATTTACCAGGAATCTTTTTCAGTATTTTCACACTTAGGGTGTTGGTTTTTTTTCTATTATTGATTTTAGTTTACTCTTACACCTACCACTAACCCCTGAATGCTTTGTTCTGGGTAATTTTTTTTCCTACTGTCATAGGTTATTGTAAAGTTTTGTAATATAAGCATGAAAACAGCTCTCTGGGATTTAGGGCTTATTTTTCTACTTATGCATACTTTAAAGTTTGGAGATTCTCTGTTTCAAGTTTAGCTTAGGGCATAGGTTTTGGTCCTTTGGTTTTGGGGGATTCAGGTTGGGAGATTCAGATTTACATGGGCATCATTAACTTGTCTATCCAGTATTTAAATTGATTATGTTTTGAAAATGTTTTCAGACAATTTTTTCCTTTGTGTGATTATAAGGTTAAAAGTATTCTGATATCTACACAGATATTTGTGGATCTTACCTTAATTATTACCCTTTTTGGTCGCATCTAATATTTTATTGAAGGAAAACAGGTACATTTCTTCTCCCTTGACACTTAACAGTAATCACAAATCATTTTTATTTAACAACTCCCAATTAAACGAACCAGGTCTAATTTATCTTCACATTTTAAAAAGGAATTTATTTGCTGTCAGCAGGAGTTTCTTGGTATCATTATCAAGATGATGACATTGATATCGCTTCTGATAAATATAAATTCTAAAGCTGTTACTCTATTAAACTTTCTTCATATAACCTTATTGATTTTGAGACATACCTTCTGTTGCTTCTTTTAGACTAGAGGAAGATTTTCTTTCAATTGGGATCTCAAAGAAAATTAGATCTGTAGTTTTCATTTTAAAGAAAGATGGAGCTATAAGCATATTAAAATATAATAGAATGGCTTTTCCCTTTCATTACAGAAAGACCAATATTTGTCATATGAATAGTTCTTTCCTAAAAATAAATCACTTTAGTTTTAGGAACACAGTTATGGTAACATGACTGTAAGAATATTTTGGTGTTTTTTTATTTTAGGTAATTGTTGTCTGAAGGTATCTGTGCATTTTAAAACATACAGAAACCTTAGAACTGTAGTCAATGAAATTAAAAGGAACATTTAATCTATATTCTATCATCCCCAATTAACTATTATAACTTTGTATATTTTTCATTGTATATTCTTAAATTTTGTACCATTTTCATTCACCTTCTCAACATATCCTAAACACTTTTCTACTTCACTACAGACCTCCCCTAATGTTCACTTATGAATTCATTTTAAAAATTTATAACACTATGTCTTGTTTTTCTTTAAATGTAAAATGTAGAAATCCATATTTGTTGAGCAATTCAAGCTTAGAAGTGGACATTCTTTTGTTTAGAATAGCTCAAAAGCAGGGTGATATTTATTTCCTTTATCTTTCAGGTTAATTTTAAAGAAAGCATTTTGATAGCATTTAACTTTCTAATAGAAAACAGAGTTTCTTAGGGGAACAAATTAAGTCAGTGCCTATTGAAAAACAGATTTTCATATTTTTTTATGACAAAGTTTCCTTAATTTTTGCTACAAAATTATGTTTAATAAATAGTTTGGTAGTTTATAGCTAAACTGTAGGGGTAAGATGCCATTTTATAAGTTATTGATTTAATGTTGGTAAAAGCCTCAGTGTTATGGGCAAAAAAACACACCCCTGAGTTTGTGCAGCTGTTTTATTGTGATAGATCTATTATCCAGCTATTAGAAGATAAATGACTAATCTTTCCCATTTTCCATGCCTCAAGAAAATTGAAATAAGAAGGGGAATATCATTTGGGCTGTATGATTAGGGCAGGTTGGATGGCCATTAATTTAAGGGAAGAAAATCTTGGCAGCATTGGCCAACTTATACCATATTATCAATCAAACCTTGATGCACTTCTTGTGATGACCCAGCACTCTCAGGTTTTTGCAACGTTAATTAGAATTCATGACAAAATAGATGCAAGGAAACGTTTTGTACCCTTCATAATTTTATAGAAAATTTATTGTTATTAGAGGAGCCATTTGCTTAGTGTGATTTTTTTCATTACCAGCTTGTCAACTAGCATAGATAATCTGGAGAAAATATGAACTCCATAGATGGGGTGTCACTTTTGTTGATGGTTCATGTAGTTTACCTTGGAGCACAGCTAATGGCCAAAGTTCATAGCAACAGCACAGAAAAACGTGGCAACCAAGGGAAGATAAATGAACCATGTTTATTTCTTTAATATAAAAAATACATAAATGGAAAACCGCATTTGAATTTGATGAGCTCATTGCTAGTTTTGTTGGAGTGATTTATTTTTCCCGTTCTATGAAAAGCTACTATTGACACAGTGAGATGGAAATTAACTGTCTGTTTTTTGGAAACCAATATTTTTGGTTTTAAAATCTGAGTAGATCATTTTATTTTAATTCTGAATGTTTTATAGAATATTGAACACTTAATAGACCAAAATTATTAATTCTTCTGCTAGTGTTTAGCCTAGGGTCAGATTGTTAAAACTAGGCAATGAAGTATCTAAAATGGTCATTTTTATTTCTAAAGGTACCCTGTTTACATTCTTTCTAATTATTACAATGTTTCCATAAACTTTATTTGTCCTTAAGTAATAAATAATTTTCTTCCTTTTTATGATATTTGTTAGTACTTCAGAATGTGTTAGTACTTTGGAATCGTTGTATACTTACAGCTTTTGGTTTAATAAATTTAATATGTGGTAGCTGATTTTCCATTTAATTGGTGTCTAAACACCTTTGGAAGAAAATAATTTCTAGGTTTAGACAAAATAACTTGATTTTACCTAGTATTTTTAAAATTGAGTTACCTGTTTAATTTCATGAGTCATTTTATTCTGAGTGGTATTTTTTATTTTTGTACTTTAACACTCTTTGCCAATGGATATAGATATATTAATATAAGATTGATATATAAATCATATAGGTATTTATATCTCACAAATAATGAGTTATTTTATAGCATGATGTCATAAATTTAGTTGTTTTAATAGATTTTTAAATGATACTAATTCTAACCTTTTAGAAATGTGATTATCACAGAGTATAATTTCTGAAGAGTAGTTTATGCAGAAGACATCACAATGTGCAGTTGAGAACACAAACTTAACTTCCTTTCCATATCAGTAGCAAATAGAAAATTATATGTATAATACATTTTTATTTAGTTCACACAGATAATCAATTTTTTGCTTTTTCTATTGCGGCGCATACATGCTGGGACCAGCAGGCACCAATACATGGGCAGGGCTGGAGTCAATAAATGCGGCTTCACGTTTATACTGATTGGTAATTCATAAAATCCCCACAGGACTTGAAACTTGTTTAGCATAATAGCAAGTCTATATTCTGAGCTGTTTTCTTTCAATTGTATTGTTGGTTGCATATTAATAAACTAAATGTCAGCCAAGTAGAGGGACAAACACTCAAAATATGAATATCATTGTATCTAATATTTTTCAAAAAGTACCATTTCAGTAAGTTATATTTCTATTTAATTGCTTATTTTAAGTCATTGGGGAAATTTTAGACAGTAAAATGAAGATCCCTAGTGTTCAGAAAGAATATGATATTAATTTGTTTTTTCAAAACCGTATTATACTGTTGGCTAACTGTATGTATATCGTAGTACATATATAGAAGAATTTGTATATTACATATCCTGCTTAGCTTGTATCTTTATACTAAAGGAATCTTAATTTTACCACTTTTTAAAAGCGTGGCAATTCAAAAATTAGCACTTATGGTTCATTAATTGGTCTTGGAGAAAGCTGCCTTTTGTTGGTAATATGTTATTCCAACTTATACACATTCTTATAAAAGTGATAATAGCTCAGGTGATGTACTGAAATTTCAGCCACTGTGTTTTCTTTGTAAATAAATTATATTGGTAAAAACAGGTTGATTAAGATGCATAAAATTTGAAAGTGTTTTTGTACTAAAAACATTTTTGAATTCCTCATATACTTTTTAACATAAATTCATTGTGAAATTATTGTCATTCTTATTTTAAAGTGACACAATGTGATCCTCATTATTGTCTTGATTCTTTTCTGAATATTGTTATGAACTAAGTAATACATTTTTAGATAAGAATTTAGGTTACCTTTACAAATGACAAATGTGCATAATTAATGTTTAATCCGTATATGAAAAATTTATTGAAACTTAATCTTATGGAATAAAGAAAATCAGAATTTACCTCTCTTCAGAATAGTATTAGTTTTCCAGACATATTACAACTATTAAAATTATTATTTGAGGGAGTGGTATTTTAAAATTTATTTGTTATTCAAATGTGAACATTCATTTTAATTGAATGACTGAATACTTTAAATATTGATTGTCATGACACTGATTACACCATTGTATCCTGATTAGGATCTTTGATGGGGGAGAGAAGCGTTTTTTAATAAGTTACTATTTCTTTCTTTTCTAGCTGGTAGCTGGCAGTGTTGTGATGGCCTTTGAAGAAGTATGCCCGGATAGAATAGACCTGATTCACAAGAATTACCGCAAGCTATGTAACTTACTAGTTGATGTTGAAGAGTGGGGGCAGGTTGTCATAATCCACATGCTAACTCGATACGCTCGGACACAGTTTGTCAGCCCATGGAAAGAGGTAAGTGTTGAATAGTCTTCCACTTATCAAGTATACTAAGAGAATGGATGAGCTGTTAAAAATGTATACAAATAATTAAGAATAGTAAAATATAGAAATCTCCCTAGTTCAGGAGGACTCATTTTTTTCATGCTTTTTTAGAAAAGTGGAAAACAGTATAATTGTAAGAATAATTGTCTGTTGTTTTGGCACTGATTGATGCATGTTTAGTGGCACAGTATGCAAACTTTTAGTATGATACCTGGTAAGAGGCCCTTGTTAGGAGTGTGATACAGTGTTTAAAATGACATTGCCAAACCATGGATTTTTTTTGTTACTAGTTACAAAAAAATACCTTTGAGCCCCCCGCTGTTCCAGGTACTCATTTGTAAAAGTAGGTGATATGAAACTATAACATATGAATTTATACCTTAAATAATTAATTTCTTGCCTTTATAAATATTGTCGAACTTTTAAACTACTACTTTCTAGTTTTATATTTCTAAAATAGGTTTATGTTTTTCTTTTCTTCACTTAAGCATTTTAACAAAATTAGTAATTAAATTTACCTTTAAGTGAAGTTATTTGTTTTCTTTGTACAAATTAACATTAGAAGCATACTTTATTCTTTTCATTTTATTGACAATTTAGAAAAATTTAATTTTATTATATGGTTTATAATTCAGATAACTCAGCATGTATATATTTAAGATTGAAGTGTAAACTTGTTTAAGGAAATCCTTAAATATTTTCAGAATAGCATATTCATTCTAATCTTTTGATATGTCATATCTTTTTAAAATGCAGTATTATAGATTGAAAAAATCAATTGTGTACAAAATAAAAGATTAAAAACCCCTGTTATGTAAAAGTGGTTTGTACACAAACTTATGAATAGCCCTTGAGTGTTCAGTACATCTTGCTTTTGTTAATTAGAAATAATATTAAAGTGAGGGAAAAATGTTCACAATATATGGTAAATGACATGTCAAGTTTGCAGATAATTATAAAATGTTTATCAATATTTTCTACATTGACTTAGTATTTGTTAGCCTTAAAAACGTTTTAAAGTTTTTCATGTCTTTCTAAAAGACTGTAATATTTGACTCCATCTCAATTTTAATGTCAACAAAGTGATTATGTTCTACTTAAAAATTGAAGTATATTTTGAATTATTAATATAAAAAATATATAAAAGTCTTATGCTACATAAGGCTCTTAAATTGAAGAAATTTTACTATCCTTGTCCTCTTTAATTTTATAAAGTTAATTTTATTTATCATCCAGTAAAGTACAGTTTTGATGGTACTTTTGTTAGAATAAGTAGCATGTCTGTGATAGAAATGTCTTGGCCCTTTGATGGTAACTTTGACAAGGGATTTTTGTTGGCAACAGCTCATTTGTTTGATTTCAGCCAATTCCTTTCAAAAATGTTGCTCAGATTTTTTTTTTTTCCTTTTGTGTAAGGTTATAGATAATTTTGGCTTATCTAACCACTCTCACCTTTGAAACTAGTTTATTTTACTTTCTTGTCACTGTCAAATCCTTTTCAATAGCTGTATGCAAATTATCCTTTGCTTTGTCATTATGTAGAAACTGGAATTAAAATATAATACATACTTAACCGTATCTTCTAAAAATGTGTAACAGATATTAAAATCTCTAGTTTGTCTATTTATTTGTTTTACTGTTTGTTGAATTTTATTTCATCTTAGTTTAGATAAAATTCATTTTTAAAACTATGTGCAAAAGCAAGAAAGTTAAATTCTGCATTACCATATACATTTCTTCTTTTGACAAGTGATTTGGAATATTGGGACTATATTCATTCTTTGTGTTTTCACATGTTAACTCCTTGAACATTGATTATTACAAACATGGGATTGTCCTTGGCATACTGGAATGGGCTAAATCATTTCTTTGCCACTTATTTGCAATCTAACCTTGGCATTATTGTAAATGTCGTGGTTTTTAGACTAATTTAGTGGTTTTTCCAATGTGTACCCGAGCCCTCAGGATTCTGTAGCACTGCGTGAGGAACAACCAAGGTGGGCAGTGGTGCTCTGGACTGTGTAGCTTTCTGGGCTATTGTCACTCTTTCAAACAGAGCAGCTTTTTTTTTTTTTTTTTTTTTTTTTTTTTTGGTGCCTGCCTTTCTTATGCAGCTTTGTATATGATTTCCTTTGAGAAAGAGTCCTTGGCTTAACGAAAAGAAGGAAAGAAAACCAGTTAAACAAAATTTGTAGTAGTTTAGCTAACTCTGACCATGTTTTTTTTTTTTTATAGGAGCAATTCAAGTACATGGTGAAGTACAAAATAAATTACCTTCTCATAACCTCTTGGTTAACTCCTTAGAGGCAATTATTGACAACCATTTAATTTCAGTTATTCTGGTGATTAGACATTTTAGTTTGGATGAAACATTTCACTTTGTTTATTAAGTTGATACCAATTGACCTTAATCCATGGAAAAATTATTCTTTGATTGTTTAAGTTCTATTTGAGAATCTTGTTTAGCTCATAATAATCAAGATAACAGGCTTGTGTCTGCATGTGTACATATATGTTCTGTTTAGCACCAGTGTGAACGATTTGAAAGGGTTAGCCCTTATTGTAGTATTAGAATTAGGGATTGTAAAAAATGTTATACTCTTGGTATAAATACATTTTATAAAATTAAGATTTAAATGGATGACCAACATTAGGACTGTGTCCATGCTGTTACTCTTCTACTTAACCCATCTCAGCCTTTCTTTGTGCTAATCATGATGTTGTTTTACTGAGAAACTTTGGTGTAAACAGTCTAGTCATGTGCAGCCTTGGAGGCTTTCTGGCCTAGACTTTATGTTGCTTCCAACTTTTTAGGACCAGACATGGTAGTTTTAGCTTTAGAAGTTGGCAGACTAAATCAGAAAGCAGGCTTTGATCATAGCTGGAAGAAACTGAGAAGTATTCTGCATCTGTATCTGTTTTCTATTTCATATCTGAGATTGTAAAAGGCGTACCATGTATTAATAGTAAGGAATGGTTAAAGGATAGGAAAACAAGGTGGAATAGCACTCTAGCAGACTCAGTCTTGAGTGGTTACCTTCCCTATTTTATCCTTTTACCATCAACACTTGAATGTGTTGTTTCATGGAATCAGCTGAGTAGAAATGTGTTCATTCTAGCTCCTGTTTCTTTTTATATACAGGCAGAAGTCACTTGCATAAATGCTATGTGAAGATCATTTTATGATAAATTAGGGGCCATTTTACCTTGAAGTAAAAGAATCTTCTGGTGGGATAATAGTGCCACTAAAATAATAATTGACATAAAAATTATTTAAAATAAAAAAGCTAGCTGAGTACGGTGCCTTAAGCCTGTAATCCCAGCACTTTGGTAGGTCAAGGCTGGAGGATCATTTGAGGCCAGGAGTTTGAGACTAACCCAGGCAACATAATGAGACCCATCTCTACAAAGAAGTAAAAGCATTAGCTGGGTGTGGTTGCACATGTCTGTAGTCCCAGCTACTCTGGAGGCTGAGGCAACAGGATCACATGAGTCCAGGAGTTTGAGGTTG
>RJWJ010021644.1:0-27658 GCA_004363605.1 Indri indri | reverse complement strand
TGCAAAGCTTCCATCCTCAATTATTCTTACAGGTGCAGAGGCTGGTCAACATGACGTGCAGACATTAGCCAAACCACCCTGACCTCCCCAAAAGTGGGGTTCTTCAGCCAAGGGGATGGCCTTGGGCCAGGCACTCTACTGAAGCAGATGGACACCAGAGACGCCTGAGACTTCAGCCAAGACCCTGACAGGGTGACAACTAGAAGGGGAAAGTGGCATCCTGACCTCATACACCACTTCTTTAGGAAAAGGGTGGTGTACCATGACAACTCTTTTGCCTCATTTGGTACTCTTAAATTCTCGTTTCTCTATAAACTCCAAAAGAGCAAGAAAGCATGATTCTTAAGAAAAGAGGGCTTTTAAGTGGAGGACATGCAGACCTACCATGTTCCCCTGAGTTGCCACAGCCACACAGGAAGGGACGCCCAAACCTCAGCGTCAACTGCTTAAGAACAATAACAGGCAAGTCTGTCTAGTGATTTATCTGTTCCTATGAAAAGAAAAAAAATCACTACATGGAAGTGGGGTGGGGGAGGGTCTCAGGCTTCAATGGGCTGTCCCCAAGGGTCTCGCTCCACAACAGGATGGAAAGCCGCAATGAAGCAAGGTCCCCCACCCTGAGTGGCCGCTGGAGCTTTTGTGCTCCAAAATGCCGTGCAGAGCCTCTGGCAGATCTGCACAGGGGAATGGATCCCAGTGCTAACTCTTCTGGGCCCCATGACCTTGGGCAAGTCACTTAACCCCTCTGAGCCTCAGCTTCCTCTTTGGCAAAATGGGAATGACAGTAATACCCCTTTAGGTAGGCAGAGCAATGGCCCCCCAGAGGTTTCCTGTGCATATGGTTACACGGCAAAGGACCTCTACGGCAGCAGACACGTTAAGGTTGCCTGTCAGCTGACCTTGAGATGGGGAGACTATCCTGGGATCACAGGGGTCCTTAAAAGTAGAAGAGGGAGGCAGAAAAGGAGAGTGAGAGAGAGGAGACAACAGAACGCAAGATCAGAGGGACACGAGGTGGGGACTCCCCCACTGCACCGGCTTCGAGGGTGGAGGCAGGGGCCATGAGCCAAGGCATGCAGGCGGCGTCTACAAGCTGGAAAAGGCAAGGGAATGGAACCTTCCCTACAGCCTCCAGCAAGGAGCACAGTCCTGAAGATGCCTTTCTCTTAGCCCAGAGAGACCCATGTTGGACTTCTAACCTATGGAACTAGAAGATAATACACCCGTGTTATTTTAAGGCGTGATGTTTGTGGTGATGCGTTACTGCAGCAATAGAAACTACCACACCCATCTTGCGGGGCTGTGAGGCTAGTGCTCGGTGCCCGGCCAGGCCTCTTTCTTATCTCGGATGGTGTTATCATCCACGGGTGCTTGCCACGCTCCACACACGCGAGGCTTCTCTCCCCTCGGAACCGTCTGCTTCCTCCCTGTCGGCCTGTCTGAGCCCGTCACGCCGGCCTCAGCCGGCCCAGCCTCTCGCAGAAGCCTCCCCGCATCCTCCCACCCACGGGAGCGCTCTCTCCTCTCAACTCCCACGGCCTTTACAGCCCAAACCTCGCAATTTCGGACTTAATTACATAGCGGCTGCTGTTACCTGCTGTCGCTGCATGTGTGTTTATTTCGGTTCCCAAGCTAGATCGCAACGTTGGGCCCCAACAGGAACTCTGTTTTGTCCTTTTGCTGTTGTTGTTTTTAAGGACCTGTACTTTTTTTTTATAATCCTGTTTTATCACCTTCTGACACAAAATGGGGCTGCTCAGGCGTAGATTTATAAACAGATACCCTCAATCATTTTAATTGCCCTGATTGGGCACTGACTCATTTTGCTATTTTTGAGCACAGTTTTCTATTTTCTGGCAGAGTTTGCTGAAGGTTTTAAGGTCTGAGGTGTAAGGCCAGCTCTGACAGGGACAATAGAACCAGGTTTACAGTTTTCCAGTCACGGTTCCAATGACGAAGGCTCCTTGCCATACCCTGACCTCATCAGTCAGAGAGGAGGAGATGATGTCGGAAATCACAGGACAGCTAGGAAAGAGGGTGGCCAGGCCTGTGTCCCTCTTACCCACACTGGGCACACACTGCATGTTCAATAAAAATGGCTTAGACAACTGGTTGGTGAGTTTGTTACTACTTTTTCCCTAATCTCTTCTTTTAACCACACAAGATTACCCTCAAGAAAACCACACAAACAAACAAAGGAAGCACAGGACATTGACCTACCGTGGGCTACGCTTCCCAAAAGAAGGAGACAGACAGACAAATGAGTTCTCTCCAGAGCGTGTTATTCAAGTCTCAAAATAAGACACGTCTCTCATTTCAAGGTGCATTTATTTTAGCGAGGTAGGATAAGGAATTTGTAAGGGAAACAAAAATGAATAAGTTGGTGTGTGGGAACAGGAGTTAAAATAAGCAGCAACTTGCTGCCTGCCGACGTGGATGTCCTCACCTCCCACTGCCTTATTTTTGGTTCCATTCTGGTTTGTTTTCTCTTCTGGTGCAATAAAATATGATGGGCAGGTTCAAAAGAGAAGCCAGGGATGATCGTGGCTTCTGTGCCTTAAGCTGGTCCTGTGTACACGGTGCTCTACGCACATTTCCTCACTGAATCCCTGTGAGGTGGGTACTATTACTGTCCCCGTTGTACAGGTAAGAAAACTGAGCCTGAGACAGGTAAAATGATCTCACTCTGAGTGTCTCCTTAGCAAGTGGCCGAGCTAAGATGTGAATTGAGTTGGTTGGTCGCAGAGCTGGGCTCTGATCCACTCTGGATCAACCGAGGACGTGTGGGAGCCCCCATTCTCTCTCTCCTAGGGGAGCAGGTCAGACCCCGAGGCTGCTGAGGTACACTGGGATGTGGGAGACACCAGGCTCACTGTGTTTCCTGGTCCTCACGGCATTGTGAGAAACTGGAAGTGGGCAGAAAACAGTGGGCAAGAGGAGACGTGAGAATGCGTAGTCTTAAATAAGATCTCCTCCCCTCCCTATGAATAAGAACAGATGGAGGGGTGCCAACACGAACCGGCAAAATCAGCTCCATCATTCCCAACCCAGCCTCAACACCCCAAATCGTTTGAGGGTAAGGGCAGAGGTGGGAGAACAGAAGAAGCGTGTACACAAGAAGTCAGACCAAACCTGGGGTCAATTGCCCCTTCCACCACACCCAGGCTGTGTGACCTTGGACAAGAGAGTTAACCTCTCTGAGCCTCAGTTTCCTCATCTGTAAATGGGGGAAATAACAATTCCTACCTCATAGGTTTGCTCTGAGATTGAGTGAGTTTGTGTATGTGAGGGGCTTAGCAGAGTGCCCAGGGCACAGGAGGACCTGAATACATATTAGTGCTATGAATATGTTGTTAAGTGCACTAAGATGATTGGTACTTTATAACATGCAACTATATATTAACAATAAGAACCAAGCATAGTGTTTAGTGCCCTGGGGAAGGCAAGGGCACAGGCCCTGCGAGCACTCTGGTTTCTCCCCCATGGTGCCAGCTACAGCACAGCCCTACACCCACAGCAGGGCCCAGGACATTCGTGCAGGAGAACTGGGATAGACTGCAGGTTCCTGCGTCTTCTCCCGAACCTCAGCCAGTAAAGGCAGTGCCCTTCCATTTTCCAGGAGAAGGGCAGCACTGCCAAAATGCCTTTATTTAATGAGATCATTCCTTCCCTCTCCTAAGCCATACCTCACGGGAATGTTCATTTTCCCTCTAGCAGCTCATCACTGCAAAAATTGTTTCACGATGTAGTAGCCCATGTATTAAATCAGACGAAGACTTTCTTCAAATATTATTTTACCAAATTCTCTTCCAAAACAGGCAGATCAGTTTTGGATCTCACCCAAGATTAGTTACCAAAGAACCAAAAGCATTTCATGAAAGGTGTTTTCTCCTGCAAGAGGAGAGAGGATAATTTTATTGTTATTATTTCATGGCCCAAAGGTTATTGGTCTGTTTTCGATTTCAGTAGCACTTAGGCTTCCTAACATGCTATCACATTTCCTTATTTATTGTTCTCCCCACACTGTAATATAAGAAAAGAGTCTTTGCCTATTTTCTTCACTGTTGTTTCCCAATCATCTGGAATGATGCCTGGCACATAGCAGGAGCTCAATAAATATTGTTCAATTAATGAACACATTGAAGCACATTAAATAGAGCACCTTTCTTTTTAAAAGCAACCATAGTTGAAGCAAAGATGTATCTCGTTAGAAATTCGGTTGAACTTTTCTATTATTTTTCCTCCCCCTTTTCTGTTTTTACTCCCACAGATTTTTCACTAGATCAGAACGTGTCTCCAAAAATCAAGATTACATCATCCACACAAAGGTGATGGATTTCAAAGCATCCAAGAACTCCTGACACTAAGACATTTTAGAGAACATGTCACTCACAACAAGGAGACTGGGTTCCACACCTGTACGTGCGGCACGATCTGCTCACTGCAGAAAAGGAGGTCTCCGCCACAGTTATGAGGGAGCCCTTCAATCATCCAGGACCACAGGGGACTGAGAGAGAATGGACACGCAGGACAAAATTCAGATTCAGGAAATGTGAGGACTGGAATGCAATTTCACCAAAAACCCCCATTTTTCAGGTGGGAAAACTGAGAATCCAGAAAAGCAAAGTGGCTATTCATTGAAAGTCAAACACTGTACTTGACAGATAAATAAATAAATAAATACATAAATACATAAATAAAATTTTGAAAATTAAAAAAGAAAAACAAAGTGGTTGTTCAAGTGTATGGAATAATTAAGCATAGCAAGGCAAAGAAGGCAGATCCCTCCCTTCCTTCTCTATTTCCCTACGTGAACATGGGTATGTGTTTGGACTCTTAGCAACAGGATGTTTTTAAAAGGGCCCCAGTTAACAGCTGCTCCATAATTTTGACTCGGGGATGTTAGTGATTTAATTTCACTGACTTCCCAGTCTGGCCCAATGACCCAGATCCCAAATTTTCTAATAATGGCTCAAGAGTCTCAAAGACTTTCTAAGCTAAATGAACCTTAGAGATCATCTAGCCCAACCGCTATTTTACAGATGAAGAACAACAGGCTGAGTGAAGAAAAGTGGGTTCCTAGGTCACGAAGCCAGTTAATAGCTAAGCTGAGGAAGTGGGGACCCTTGGCACCCAGGCACATGTTCCCTACACTCAGGACACTTCTCAGATTTGTGTGTGGCTGTCATGGCCTCATCACGCTGCCTAGAAAACCCAGGCTAAGCAAGCACACCTCAGGTCAACAATGAAATTTTTTCCACTGAGCAAGAGAATACAATTCTAATGAGAATACTGGTAGCGGATGGAATGCTTATGGGATATGGATGCATACACACATATACACTCACATGTGATTACCACTTACATTATATGAAAAAGATGCTTATTTTTTAAAATACTTGACACTAGGTATATAACAAATCCACGGTGCTAGCGATGGCATCCAAATGGATTGCTAGTGGAAGCATATCTTGACACAACATTTTTTTGAAAGTTATCCAGCAATATCTCACAAAAAAAAAAAAACACACATGCTCTTTGATTCAGCAATTTCTCTTCCTGGAACTATCTATAGAAATAGAATTGTACAGATATATGGATGAGGGTGTTTATTACACCATTGTTTATAGTGGCAAAAAAAGGAAAAGGAAAACATTCAGGTGGTCCATCATTAGGGTTATGGCTGAATATACCATGCAGCCAAGAAATTATGGAATTTTAAGCAACTGTTATAAAATGCATTATTACAGAGCTGAAGGGATGTCCATCATGTATTAGTCAGAAAGCCAAATTGCAGTGCAATGTAATTATTTGATACAATTTCTTGTATAAAAGCACGACCTCTAAAATACCATTGTATGTGCACATCTGTGTTTGCGGTAGAATGAGCATGAAAGTTGGGGAAGCCTGTTAACATTGGGCATCTCAGGGAGAAGTTAGTGAAGGATGCAAGGGGAAGAGATGATTAATATTTTCTTTTTACATCTTTGAATGTTTTCACTGATTATGACATATACATATTACTTTCAAAATAATTAAGACATGCCCGGAGCTGTGGCTCATGCCTATAATACCAGCGCTTTGCTAAGCTGAGGAGGGAGTATGGCTTGAGGCCAGGAGTTTGAGACCAGCCTCACTCAGAAACATGGCAAGACCCCATCTTTATGAAGAGAAGCGGGGACGGGAGGGGAGGAGAGGAGAGGAGAGGAGAGAAATCAGCTGGGCATGGTGGTACCTGCCTATCATCCCAGCTACTTGGGAAGCTGAGGCAGGACGATCTCTTGAGCCCAGGAATTTGAGGTTGCAGTGAGCTATGATGATGCCACTGCACTCCACCCTGGGTGACAGAGTGAGACCCTGTCATAATAATAATAATAATAATAATAATAATGCCAAAAGTCCTAAAAGTCATGACAGAAGAAACCCGCAAATAGTCCTCTGATTCCTGTTTCATCCTTCCTTCTTCCCCAGTAGACCCCATGGCAGCAGGAACACGCTGAATTCAAGGGGAAAAATAATCAACACAGTAAAAAGAAACTTGAAGCTATCTCTCTAAGCCCCTGGCTGCCATGACCATCCTCTGAGCAAGTTACGTTCCCCACCAAATTGTCCCAGTCCTGCTATGGGAAGCACCTGTGGAGCAGATACAGAAAGTGACTCGCCAAGCAGGGCACCAGCAACACCTCTTCCCTTAACACAGGGAGGGAGCTTGGCCTCCTGTCAGGTGACCAAGGATAGGTGACTCAAGAAGCTTCACCTCTCCCTGGCCCACAAAGAACCTAGTCACTATACACAGACCACGCACGACTCACTCTTCATACAACCGAGGCGCAGACAGACGCTAACCTGGAGGGCAGCCCTCTCAGGCACCTGAACCGGCCACTCGGAAAGGGGGCCTTATTCTCATGGCCTTCTTTATCTGATAGTCCTAACTCCAAGTTCCTGAGGGAAAAGTGACAGAACCATGAACGTAGAGGCCCCGGCCATGACAGTGACAACCAGTGGGCTTCAACACTGATAAAACCGCGTTACCTGAAGCACGAACTCTACAAATCCTTCTGGGCTAGTGCTCCAAAGAGAACTGCCACCATCAGCTTTTAGAACTCTGAGACAGTTGTTCACACTAACACATAAAACCTGCTTTGTATGGGGCCAGCCCAGCCCCTTGAGCCACCGTAGACTCTACGTGTTGGCCAAGACTAAGGAATGAACTGGGAAGGAGGAGGGAAGAGAGATTACTTACCGAGCCAACTTCTGTTTAAGTACACAGACACAAACACGGGGGGCACCGTGAAGAAATCTACTACAGAGTTCACTTCCAGCCAGAACCACAGCTTGTCGTTGGCTGCAATAAACTGGGGGAGAGAAGAAATGAGAGAGGAAACAAATGAGAAGCACGGTGCCGGCATTCGATTTACACTCTTTTGTCAAAGGGTAAATTCTGTGTCTTCATGGGAATCCGGAGGGAGATGTTAGGTTCTTCTCTTATCTACACCAATCACATCCTTATTTGGTCAGATACATAGCATTTTCTAGAAAGTGACTATATGTGACAATAGTCTTGGAGAAAGACCAGGCACTATATTTTTCTGCGGTTTCCAATAGCTTCATTGGGAAGGTTTAGGACAGCATCTCCATCAGACCAGCTAATGTGAATATAACTGTAAATAAAGCACACGTGTATGCGCCCATCCACACACGGGCATACATCTCTGTAAATAAAGTGCACGTGTACGCGCCCATCCACGCACTGCATACATCTCTGTAAATAAAGCACGTGTACGCGCCCATCCACGCACGTGCATACATCTCTGTAAATAAAGCGCACGTGTACGCGCCCATCCACGCACGTGCATACATCTCTGTAAATAAAGCACATGTACGCGCCCATCCACGCACGTGCATACATCTCAGTAAATAAAGCGCACGTGCACGCGCCCATCCACACACGTGCATACATCTCTGTAAATAAAGTACACATGTATGCACCCATTCACAGACATGCACACATCTCTACAAGCCATGTTCTGCACAGCACCCCACATAAACAGGGTCTGCTATAAACCTCCAGGTCCCAAACGCTACCCATCTACTTCCCTGATTCACCCTCACAACTGCTCTCTCAGGGCTCACCTAAGTGAGCACCACTCAACATAATTTTAAGAGCTAAAGGGTTTTTCCCCTATTTAATTTTTAAGGGAACAATGCATGCATGTTTGAACAGAGGGATGAGAAACAATTCGCCAGTGGAGGTATCAACATTATTTCAATCCCTCTTTCTCCTCCTTGAAACAAAACTGACATGTCTTCCAGAACATGCTTAGTTAAGGAAAGGGCTCTCTCACAGACTACAAATCAGTATGCAGGTATGTTGTCTCTCCCAGAAACACAGACGCTGGCAGGGATGATCCCTGGGTACCACACTGGCATGCCCCTCTGCAACACTGAGCGATGTTGCGCAAACTTACCCGCAAGCCAAAGTAGAGGAGGAAGAACACGTTGAAAGCCATGTCGATCTGTAATGTGAAATCTTTGTAGAAATTCTGGCAGGATTCTATTGGGCTATTAGACAGGAAGAAGAAAAATCAAGAGGTAAATGACAGGCAGTATCATCCCGTCTCCCACAATGCTGAGAAGAGGTGGTGCCCGGGGTAGAGGACGAAATGAATGTTCACGAAAGAGAACATTTGGTCTTTCTACCCGCTGTGATCACCCAGCAAGCACTACCAAGGGTCTTTCCATTCAGTGTTTTGTTTTTTTATTTGGTTTTTTTTTTGTAATTATATGTATATATGTTATTTTTATCATCATTCAGCAGTTGTACTAAGAATCTAAAGGGATCATGCAGACGCCATGGAGGAAGGACAAGCAGGAGAGACCTCCAAATCCCGTAATTTCAGATTAACCCTTAAAGAACTGGCTTCTTTCTTTTAGAGGATACACACCAAAGCTAAAACAGTCGCCCACACCCTCCAGCACATCGGAAGTGGGGCCCATTTTCACATAAACACAGTGGCTGTGTTTCAGGCCTTTTCTAAAGCCATTAGATGATTAATAAATAAAGGACCAGGAGCATCTCGAGACAGCTATGGAGAAGAGGATCCTGGTGGATGTTCTGGCTAGACTAAGAGTGGACCTTCTGTGCAGGACTTGGATCTGAGGGAAGATGCATCATCCAATGGTCAAATTCAAGACCATTAAACCAAAATGTTGAAGCAGTACTCTAAGGGTTAATTTTGTTTTCTGGCATGCATGTTAATTGGCTTTGTTTGTGTGTGTCCAGCAGCCAACGCGAACCCCTGGCTTGCTCTACTTCAAGAGTAGGCAGTTCAGCAGGGTACCACTATACAAACTGGCACGAGGCTTTCGTGTGCTCTCCCGTGTCACACTGATCAGAGGAGCAGTATGTGAAACATCTCAAGGTTTGGGCTGGGTGGGAAGCAGGAAAGCCTCATAAGCATCTCAAAGCTGTGAATGAAAATTCATATAGTATATATACTATTATCTGTAAGCGAATGGGAGCCACCCAGGCCAGGAACACTGAGAAGGTGAGGTGAAGGAAAGAGGAGAATATCGGGAGAAGCAAAATACTTTCCCCAAAGGGAAGCAACATGGTCCTCTTCCCTCCAGGAGAGGGCTAGCTCGAGACGTGCAATATGAAGGATTTCCAAGTATCGCCACTGTGGAAATCACCATGTGCAATACCAGTTAGTATAGTTGTACTTCTGCAAGGACAGTGCTTGGCGGGTCAACAGGCAGGAATCTGTGCGGATAGGAATGCGGAGCCCACGCAGAGGCAGGGTGATCATACATGCACTGGGTTAATCCATTCTTCTCCTCTACTACAAGTCAAACATGCCCTTTGTCATCTCCCAAATCACAAAAAACCTCCAGACAAGCATTAAGAGTAACCTATACTTGCATTTACAAACTAAGTGGGTGGAACAAAAACAACATCAAAAAGCAGTTCTTTTATAAAGGAAATGACAACTGCCAGGTTTCACTAAAGCAGGGAAGTGGGAGGCAAGACAGCATGGAATGCGGTTAGTCCAATGCTAAAAGAAGGCAGAAGCAAAAGACGGTAAATATCACAGCCTACCACTGTTCTTTGCCTATTCTCCTACACAGGTACTAATTTAGAGGAAAAAAGGGAAATCTAGGCTTGCAATTCATTAGTGACACTTCTGCAATTTGCAGGCCATGGTGGTGCTCGGTTTTGTTTCAAAAACAAGACCCACAAAGTCCGCAGGTGTCAGAGTGACTAGCCACTCTAGGTGCAGTGAAAAGATGCACAAGAATTAGGTTGACCAAGAAATCTAGTATAGATTCCAGGGTTGAAGAGACAATGCATCTCTGTGCTGTGGAAGCCACTGGCAGGATGTGTCACTAAAGAATAAACTGTGTGTGTGTGTGTGTGTGTGTGTGTGTGTCCATAGGAGAGTAAGTGAGTATGGGGAGATCTGTAGGTAAATATTGCACTCGTGTGCTCATCTGTGCCAGGAGGGACTTAGCTGGGCATTATAAATTCAGATTCATCAAGATTGATGTACATCCAGCCAAGGGGAGAGAGAGAAAGGCTTGGTTCCCAGGTTTATCATGGAAAACCCACTGGCACCTCACCAAGGCCAGACAATAACCTTACTGTTGCCCGCAGAATCGTTATTGGTGGCATATTTGGGGGCTTTGTGAGTTCCTAGGTTCTATTAATTCCGTGGCCTCTGTGGTTAATTTGGTGGTAGCCTTGAAATACATCTAGTTGGAAAAGTATTTGCCAAGCTGTGATGGAGAACGGACTAGTGGGGTGAGAGACGTTAGCTCAATGCCACTGGGGATATTTTGGTTCAATGTAGATAGAAAGAGATATTCAAAAAAACATAAGGAATCAAGCTATAGTGACTTCTCTCCATTGTTCCTTGCCTTCCTGGTCATTTCTGTTGTTTCTTCCTGAATTGCTCATAACCAATGGCAACAAAGAGACAGCTGGAAGCTACAGGACACTGTGCTGTAAACATATCTCAACAACACCCCTGATTTACAAGTAACAATGTTAAAACCATAACAGATTTTTTTCTCTAATCCTCCTTTCCAAAAAATTTACAACTGATTTAATCATCATTTCATTATCATTCCTTGAGTCCCATTTGAGCTGAAATGATACAGGAAGTAAATTATGCTGTTAGTGCAGGTGGCTTTTCCTCTGGCTGAAGCTCACAGGTGATATGAGCACACCCTGATGCCATGGCGGGAGGGCAGGGGGAGCAGCAAACTCTGGGACAAAAGAGAGCCTGGTCCTGGGACCCAGGTAGGACCAGAGTGATCAGGGGATGTATTTTATATCCGTTTTAGCTATTTCCTGCTCGCCACTAGAGCCCCAGGAGAAATGTCCTGCCTGGTTTGTTCAAGTGGAAGCAGAACCATTTATCAGGATCCCTCCGAGATAAATCCTCCACGTTCACAGACTCACACGATCGGAGACCACAGAGTGGAGCTTCCAAAGCCTCATTATTTCATCCCCCAAATGGAAACAACCCATGGAGAAGGTCACTGATCTTTTAAAAAAGAGAATACATAATTCAACAACAAAAGGGTTGGCCACATGAACCAGGATTTATTTTCCTCCCAAAGAGGCTTTATCCTAATGATTAATGCTCATTGTGGGAGGGAGAATGAAATACAAACTCCTCTTCCTTCTTGTGTAAAGTACACAGAAACTTCAAGAGCTAGAAAAGAAATTGTACTTTTTTTTTTTTTTAACTACAAAGGAAAGTGACTCTGGATCACACTCTTAAACTTAGATTGCCATTCTGATGAAGCGTGCCCACATCAGAAAAGGCTTTACATGGGCATATGCTGCCAACAGAAAAAGTAATGCGCAGTTCTAAGGACTGAAAGAGGGACACTAGTTTTGATTCTGGTAGCAGAAAATTGACTCATCCCGAATTGTTCCTGAGTAACCAACAACTTATTAGAGGGTACAAGATACTCTGTAGGCTGACAGACTATTCATTCATAGGCTCCCATGGCCCATGGATCAAACGTGATACCAAAAACATAGGTGAATTTTGGGTTTTGACCAAGACTTTATGATGCGGCACCTTCAAAAGAACCTCAGTAAAGAGCTGCTGCTAATGGGGTAAATGTTCAGTGCAGGACAGAGGTTGAAACACAAACTCCTACTTCTTCTTGACCGTCAAGTAGGTATAGCCTCAGTATTTAGATGTCTCTACAGAGGAAAATGAGACTCACCCAAAGTGTGAAATATATCTTTCTTCATCTGTTTAATAATATAATTTCCCAAAAGACTGTTAAGCAGGAAGGTCCAACAGACCTTCCCGAGGACTGACTTGAGAACCTGTCCCTCCAAAGCACAAGGCAAGCCCGAGTGAGGGATACCCAGGTTTTCTTTCAAAGGTCAGGGGCTAAGCATAAAAATCTCACTGCTAGCAGTAGTTCCTCCGGACATCTGCCTCATCTCCAAGAGGGAAGTACTGCCCGCCTCTTCTTAGCCCCTAAACCTCCCTGGGGTTTCCCAAAGTCTGTTTTCCTACCTACCTGAGTCTGGCTGCCCAACCCTGTGAAGCTATTTACCCAGGGCAATGGTTCTCAAACTTTTGCATGCCCTTGAAGGGCTTGTTAAAAATCTTTCTGGGTTCCACCCCAGAGTTTCTGGTATAGTAGGTCTGGGGTAGGGGTCTGTGACTTTGCATTTCTAACAATTTCCCACACGGTGTCAATGCTGCTGATCTGGGGACACCACTTTGAGAACCATGGGCTCCCGAGGAACTTTCGTGCAACTACACACTAATTGCTGGTGTCATTGCTTGAGAAGATTCCCATTCAAACCTGAACAGAGATGATGAAGCATGTGAGCCTGCTCCCAGATAACCATGTGCATACCACTTAACTAATTGCTAAGATCAAGGGGTTGAGCAGATATTTTCAGTTTCAGATGTGAACAACGGGGAAAAAAATTTAAAAGATACAGGGAAGCAATTACAATGCCACTGTGCAAGATTCACCAGTGGACGTTCCAATTAACAATCAGAGAGTACCTGCTGAGCGCATTTCTAGTTTAAGATTAAAAGGAAAAATGATGAATATAGATGGTGAGTGGTTATGGAGACCATCATTTACAAGGGATAAAGAAATGTTAGGCAGCTCAGGAACAACAACATCAACAACACACATCCAGGATGATTTAATAGGGAAGGGACCGGCTGAAGAACAAAATAGCACTTTGTGAAATAATTTCCAACATTCAAATTTTCCCCACTCTTACGGCTAGTCCCTTTTTAAATTGAATGGGGCCCTTGCAATTCCCACCAGGATTACGGGCCAGCAGATTTCAGGCCCACGGCACCACAGACATGAGTCAATTCAATAAGTGTAATGATTCCAGACTCTTCTCCTGGTCTCACCTCTGCAATGTTGCCAGATTAATTTAATTAAAAGATGTCATTCACCCACCATCATGGCCCCCTCTGTCTTATACATCAACTCTAAGCCTGGCTGGGAAGAACCTCTAAAACCTGGCCTAATCCTACAACTCCTACTTTATTTTCTGCTGTGTCTCAGTACAAACCCTTTGTCACCATGAGCTGGTGCCTTCATTATTTCATGAATGTGAACCATGTATTACCAATTCTAAATCTATGCTTTTGTTGTGGCCTCTTCAAATGTTCTTCCCTCTGTGTTCAAACCTTAGGCAGCCTTCAAGGCCAACCCGAAGGCTTGACTCAGCAGATCACTCATCCCTTCACTCACCTCTCCCGTCTCGGAATTCCTACAGTCTTGGGAGCAGGGAATTCTAAACTGCCTTGTTATATTCACACTCGATTCTTCTTCCATTCAGAATAACCATGCCTGGCAATTGTATAAAGTGTACACTTACTATTGCGTTTGGTTCTCACAAAATGGCAAAACAGATATTTTGTTATAATCCCCACTTTGCAAACAGAGAAGCAGAGGCTCAGAACCTACCCAAGACCAGGCAGCTAAGTGGTAGAGTTGGGACAGAGACCCGACAGCCTCAGTGCCATAGCACCTTCCTCTCCAGATGGATTGCAACCTCTTTGGAGAGGAAGAAGAAAGATAAGACATAGTATTGGCTATCTACTGAGCCTCACACAGAGCTCATGCAAAAGCAATGGGCGTTGACTGAGTTATGGAGGAGATCAAAATGCCGTAGAAAAAATTTGTTTGTTGGGTAGTCTGGGAAAATGCAGAGGAAGCAGACCTTTCTAACCTGTATCTAACCTTGCTCTGTAAAGACTGTCATGCGGGACATTGATAATCCCCAGAAGTCCTCCCTGGGCCCCGTGTGGTGGTGGCATCATGGGGACTGATCCGATTGGCTAAGGGGAAGTTCTTCTATAACACTTATAGATAAACAGTTCCTAGTTATCCGTGCGCCTAAAGGTGGATGACTCTTAAGGTGCCCCCATTGTCTCTCAGGCTCTCTTATTCTGGAAGAACGACAATGAACACAGTAAAAGCTAACAATATTTAGATACTTGGAACACTCCTAATTATAGACTAGATAATTAGTAAGCTTTGCATGCCATTCCATCCAATCAAAATAAAGAAAAAAATGACATCTTGTAGACTTGAACCCTATGGAACCTATCTTCCACCAAAAGGGAGCAGATCTAAGTGATTTCAAGTTTTCCTAGTAATGTCTGGATATACCAGATAAACTAAGAGCCTCCATGTTCCTGCTTACACACCTAGCTAGACAGAATATCATGAGCCTGACTAATTTTTAAAAAGAGGCAAGTCTTTATGATGCATTACAAATTAAAAATCGGTGCTATTATTCATATAATTTTAGATCTCAGAAAAATATTTTGCAATCTAATAACAATAATGGATTTAGTGTGAGTGACACGATACTCATTAGTCATTGAGAAAGCAACTATCTTTATATAGAACATTGTCTCCTAAACTGGACAGCACCCCAGGACTGCCCTGGTTCTGGATGGATCCATGTTGAAAGCTTTGTGTCCTTTTACTTTTCCTAGTGCCTCCCTTTTAATTACCTTGTCAGAGCTGTGCACTTAAGAGTTTATCTCTCCGATATTGGTTTGTTGGGGGAGGTATTCAATGGTCAGGGAGTGTATTCAATAAATTGTGTAGTTTTTATCAGTTTTACCAAACAGAATCAATGTTGGTAATGTTGACTAGCATTATGTTTTTATCCCAGAACATCTTGGGGTAATTTTCTTTTAAGATGTCATTATCCTTGATAGGTGGATTTGTGTCCAATCATTAATCAATACTCATGATAATAACATCAAAATGGGCCCCTTGTTTTATCTTAAAACACTTTTCTTAGACCTTGCAATGGTTCTAATGTGAATAGAAAACACTGTTTGTTACTCTGAAGTATTGATCTATCATGATCCCAAGCCAGTTGGTTAAATGGCTTTGTTGGGAATTCCTCAGTTATGTGTTTGTAGCAATAGGACTATTACTCTTTCTGATAGCTGCAGGCTTCTAATTATACCTCAGCTCAATTGATGAGATGTGATCCAATAGCCACAAACACATGCATCATCAGGACCAGGCTGAAATGAAGTGAGAATATAGGGAAGTGCTATATAAACTCTCACTACTCCTTGGAATCCTTACAATGCTCTGCATGCTTGAGCTTTATACTCAAAGTAATATGGAGAATCCTGGATCAAAGATGGCAGTAGACTTCAGAGCAGTCGTAAGACTCGGGGTATCTACCTAAATAATTATTCCTAAGAATGAAGCATTCTTCTAGGAGACAAAGAAAATGACATACATTGCTGATGGAGAGAACAAAATATGCCAATTCCTTACACATTGAATACTCAGTGAAACACACAGATAATTTGTTCCCATGAAACTCAAGGGGTGAGATCCCTGTCACTTCCCTAGGAAGCTGTTCCAAATTTTCTCTCAAGAAGATTTCACTATCTTATCTGAGCTTAGATTCTCCTTTCTCATCTTCGTTCATCTTTTTACCCCACAATGAACCTAAATAAATACATCAAAAGCAAAATGTGAGCATTACAAGTTGACTTCAAGAGTGATTAGCACTTGGGTGGTTTGGAAGTTCAATGGAAGAGTTAAAATCCCAGCTCTGTCTCTTACTAGCTGTATGACCTTGGACAAATAATTTGACTTCTTCAAGTCCTGGTTTTCTCTTCTTGCAAACTGGAGATAAGGCTGTGGTGAGAATGAAATCAGATGACTGAGTGTTCAATAAGTGATGGTTATTTTTTTAAAAAGCAGTGATAATAACTGTAGAAAATTGTTCAAAAAAGGCAATGATCCAAAGCAACAAAAGCTATAGAAATATCTCTACTTTATTTTTTCATTTGTATCTACTTTCTTGCCCCCTTATCAGGTGTCGCGTTATAATCCAAATGCCCAACAGGATGTGCAGCGAGCTGTTGTGAGATTTCTCTAACATCTGGCATGATTCTATAGAGTATTACAGAAGAAACAGGGAAAATTATCTTTCCATGAAGGCAGCCACACAGCCTCATAAATGCTAAATAATTAACCAAGATTTCTTGACAGAGAAAACCAAGAGTCACTTTAATGAGAGGCCACAGGAGGTGGTATATTCTCTTTTTCCCAGGTCTTTAGCAGAGGAGCGAGCTTTGTTTGCCTGGTTGGCTTAGTGTGGATCTGGAGGAGAGGCAGAGGTCTGAACCAGTCCTCTGTCTCCTAAATATCTCTTCCAAATCTACTCCTGCAAGCATATGCATTTTTTCACTGTTGACTCTTGGAATGATGTCCAAGACAACCTACCCACTAATACTGTTTTCTCCAGCTTGTCTACAGACTACAATTATTTCAATCACAGTTGTTACCAGAGTAGAATTAGTGTTCATATTTGCCAGCAACTTTTATGTAATAAATCAGAGTTAAACTACTACATAAAACAGAATCTTGCCAAACAAGCACTGCTTGATTTAGTTTTCACTAAACTGCCTGAGGACTCATGACTGACCAATTCTTACTCGCTTATTTCCCTACCTCCACTGATTCTAGCCATCTCTTCTTTAGGAAATGCTCATTTATCCAGTTCAGGGAAGGGATGGAGCAGACGATTCAAATAGCACTTAATACATACGCACTCGTGCACAAACACCAGAAAACAGATTGAGGGTTCTTCAAGGACGGGGACAATAAGCCATGTACAGGTATGGGGTGGTACATGTGGGTGGACACGCACATGCGTGCACACATACACAGAGCTCTCCAGCACAAATGTATGCTCTCTACCCATCCCCAAGGCTCCTCTGGGACCACTCACAAAACAGGACAACCTAAGCGAGGTGATTAGAAATGGTGAAAAGAGGGTAGAAGAGAAGAAGTCCCAGGTCTGAAGGGAGAGCTGGAAACCTAGACAGAAAGCCTGGCACGGGAACGGTACCTGACCCCTGGATCCACTTTTCTTACACCTACAGAAAGTTAGACCTGGGAAAGGTTTGTCCAACTACGATCTTCCGCTGCCAATGCCTTTTTTATGGATATTAAATGTTGTTACCTATGTGTTAAGAGGCCCATAAACAATCATCTCTAAACAATAACAACCAGTAGTTCCTAGCCACTGAGAAGCAATGGCCTGGTGTCGACATTTCTGGAGGAGAGAGCATCCCCGAGGAAGCAGCCCAGGGCAGTTTCAAGGCACCTCAGCGTCAGGGCTTCCCAAATAAGAAGCTCTCATAATTGCAAACAGGATGGCAAAGAAAAAGCATGAGCCCTCTATGTGCCAATGGCTGGAGAATCAGGGCACCACTGAGCAGGTAGGTTGGTACTCCCACAGCGTTAACACATTTTCAAATCATTGTGGGACCTCCTTGGGTTGTTATTGGGTGCAGACTTCAAAATTCCTATGTCCGAGCCTTCTCCAGATGTTTCTTAGGCTCTCTGGGCATCCCCTGGTCACCAGTGAGGTTCACCACTCCCCTACTTAGCTTGTGCCCATGCTCTCTTCTCTTGTCCTTCTCCCCGGCTTTGACAGAGTCCTGACACACCTGGACAACATGACCTTGGCAATGCCACCTTCCTATGAGTCTCCCTGCCAGGACTTAAGAGTAGGGAAGCTAAAACTACTGACTCCATGGCCTGGCCCAGCCTGTTCTGGGTCCGAGCCCAGCAGCTAATCAGATGCCTGAGACAGATCTGTTCCCTCTTCTCTTCAATGAATGTCAATGCCCAGGCAGCAGCAGCCTAAGAGACCTATACAGTTCCGACCCTTACACCTCCCAGCCCCATCTGCGCTCGAGCGGAGCGGCACGCAAACCCCTCAGTGGTCTGCTCGAGGTCTACACGCACAAAGGGCACCAATGCTGAAGCTCTACCTGGTAAGGATGTTAGGAAGCCTGAGAGCATCTGAGGAAAAAAAAAATAATAATTCTGTAAAAAAACAGTTGATCCATTTTATTTGCTGCTTCACTTTGAAGAACAGAAAACAATGTCACATAACATATATAGTCACCATAAGGACACTGGTTTGTTGGAAGTTACACATGAATTTATATGTGATTCTAAAGAATAATTACAATAGCTTTGTTTCTGACATCTTGAGCTTGTTTTTTTGTTGTTGTTGAGGGCTTTTTTTTAAGAAGACAGAGAGAAAGACCTGGTACAAGTCTTTTTGACATCTGGCATAGAAAACAATTATACCTTTACTGCACAAAGAAATAAAATAGCTGTGTGTGAGCTCTGTGTTTGGCTGACAGCTGAGGCATGGAAGTTTTGTAAGTATTCCTATTTAGGAGTTTTGCTGAGAGCCCAGCAGCCTCACAGCCAAAAAGGAGAGTCTGAGATGTTGCTGATTAGAAGTCACGGGTCCGCTGAGTACAAGGCCAGAGTCATTCCTTAGGAATGTCATAAAGCAACCTGGGCAGTGCACCCCGCCATGGAAAATCAGATGTGATGAGTTACCTTTAGAAACGAATTGTCATCACTAATAGGTAAAATGGTAATGACTTGTCAAATCCTATGATTATACGATCATATCTTCAAGTATGCACTCTTTTAATTTCCTTCTTAACAACTTCGCGAAAATAACATCTGGAAATTTTCTTTTCCTTTCTTTTTTTTCTTTCCCTCTTGCTTCTGGTTAACATTATAAATCATTCATTTATGAAAACTGAGTTTGCCCTGCTCATGCCTCAGAAATAATAAGTAGCTCTTTCAACAAATCAGTGATGCCCACTAGACTTTCAGATCCAAATTTAGAAAAAAATACCACCAAGTATGTACTCATCGGAGTGAAGTTTCTTTTTACACACTTCCTCTGGCAGTTCCTCCTTGTAATTCTACTGCCGTATCTTTGGTGTGCTCTAGAGATGTTTTCCCCGTCCCCGTGAAAGCATCTCTGTGAGGGACCTAGGATGCCCCTAGCAAGCATATTTCTGAGGATTTTCTCCTCTGTTTCCGTGAACGGATCCACTTTTTCCCATTCTTTGTTGGGCTTCAGAAATCCTTTTGCTTTATCAGGAAGCACGGTGTTTTTCTGAGAAAGAGGAAGGGGTCTCTTTACTGAAGAACCTCAGAAAGGAGAATCAGATGTTTCCTTTACCAAACCCCCAGCTGAAAGCTCTCATAAAGTGAGAGTAATTCAACGTGCTGGTCAGATCAGCCTGTCTGCACAGGTCTGTGCTCTAATTCCATCCGAGCTCCTTTCAAAGAAGGAAATGCTCCCATTCAAAGAATCTTTTTTACTGGTTACCAAAGGAACATGTTATGAAATTCTAAGCAAATTCCATTTCAATAGCATGAATAGGGTATGTTTAACAGAATAAGGGAAGAGAAGTATGGAAAGAGCTTCAATCTACTGAAGCCCCCAGACACAAGCAAATCACAATGCATGAGGAAAAAATAAAAAATAAGAAGGCTTCGACTTTGTTTCATTCTCACTGCTTAGTGCGTACTTTTAGTCTCAGGGGCTCTGACAAGCTAGTACCATCAGGAATTCTTCGGGAACCCTGACTCCTACCCTAGGATCATCAGAGCTTAGTAATGCCCCACCTTTCATTTTTCTCAGTTTACAACCAAGGCATGTCAAAAATGGAAAGTATCTATTTATTTGAAACGACAAAAAAAAAAAAAAAAAAAGAAAGAAAGAAAATAGGAAAACATATCCTGACCATTATGTTTTATAAAAATCCATTTTGAGATACAAGAAAGAAGTTAGTATGTTTAAAAGAAAAAAAAAAAAGAACTTTTAAAGAAAGTCATTAGACAGCCTTAAGGCAAAAAATATATTTCAACAAAAAGAGAAAATGATCACAATGCACTTATCAATAATGCTGAATGCAGCACCAACATGCATCAGTGAATGTGAGAATGTGATATTCCTTTATAATACTACCACTTTACACCTTTTAAAGTTGAATTAATGGCATTTCCAAACATAATAAACTATGAGAAAGGTTAATGATTGTATTTCCCAAGACATCTAGCCTAAGAGGTGTTTTTAAAAAGTACATGTTTATACTAAATATTTATTAGGTCTAAGCAAAACCAGACTAGCTAACTTAGTTCAGAAAGATGTGAAAATGTGTTGTAATACTGGTCATTTTGGGGACATCCATGTATAGAGTGGGGAATATGCAGGACTGATCATCAGGTAAGCTGTCACTTGGAAAACTGACCCAAGCTTCTGAGTTCGTTGTCATTAGCCTTTGCTCAGCATGAGCCTAAAATCAGGAGATTTACTCCTCTCTTTCCCGACATCCTAGTCTTGAATTTTCAAGGGACAGGTGGCCTTTGTGGTATCATAGCAAATTGGGGGCCCACAAGGACGTCCAAGGAGAAGCCTCAGTCCCAGTGCTTCGGTGTATTGGAATGCTCGCCGCTCTAATTCCATGCATGCGTCCAGTGCTCATGGCATTCGCAGCCATCGGGGAAAGCACGTCAACATGCATGGCAGTGCAGGAAAACAATCTGGTTAACCTGGAGGCGACAACCAAAAGGGTGAGGTTGCATCATGCAATGAAAACCACAGCTGGGCCTCGGCTGCCATGCAGAAAAGACCTACATCAAAGAGTCTGCGCTGCGGCTCCTGGGTAAGAGTCGATATATGAGAGAGGTGAGTTATTTCAGCAATGAGAGACACGGGCAGAAAAATGTCCAAACCACTATAAACAGAACACTGTACGGAGTGCTGGCATTACACGTGGGAAGAGGCAGCTTTGGGGACCAGGAGGGGAGAGACGAAGGGAAGGTGAAGACAGAACTGGCCATTGCTCTGATGGAATGGTTTCCCTGGCCATCCTTTCATATGCATGTATTTTTGTAATGTATTTTGCTTCCACAAATAAACCTCATGAGGGTTTTTAACATTGACCGTAACTGTTAAGATGTTTTGCAAATTCAGTAGGAGCAAGGCATCAGTGACATAAACATACACACCATGGTTTCCTGTAGTTACAGTTCATTACAGAAGCAGAGATGAAGCTGGTCAGATAAATAAGAGGCAGTTAAGTGCCAACATCCTGAACACTTTGGTTACAGAACTCACGATGACTCTCAAAAGCGTAATATGGTGTTGAAGGAACCCAACAGTCACGAAAGCTCAGATGGTGCAAGGGTAGGTAACTCTATGCAACTATACCCCTGGAAGCCACGTACAACCCTGAACTTAAACCCACTCCCAAGTGGAGCATGACAGGTCGAATAGTGAATTCACCCTATACACACTGACCATTTAACAGAACCTCAGTTACTGGTGACATTCCTGAAGGTGTTTTTTATCAAAATCAATTGATCAGCTATATATAGTGTTTTTCTTAAAGGAATAAAAATACTACTGATCTACTGATTTAGCAGGGGTCCACCGAGCTCCCCTCTAATGTCAAGGCTACACTGAGTATCTGAAAACTGCTTTCCTATAAGCTGCCTGCTTACCATAATGTCTGTTTTCTTTTTTCCTCTCCTTCTGCCTTTTGTGATCTCTGACACACTGAACACACCTCAAAGAATGGTGTGGTCTGGTCCTAACTCACAATTCCTCCCTCTTGGTTCTGACTGTAACTAGCAGGGGAAGAAAGCCTCATGCTTACAAATTACGCCTTCTACAATGTTCTCCCGGAGCTCAGCCTTCTTATCCCCTGTGTGTACGATGACAGGCTTGATAGTGAACCCAGGCTCAGCGTGAATGAGCCGTGCACTATCTCAACCTTCCACGCTCAGCGAGAGCTGAACACCCGCCAACACCTGAGCACCACCGGGACGTGCGGAGGAATGCAGGTAGAAATGGACCATGAGATTCCTCCCAACATCGCCCTCCTCATTCCTCCAGATGCAGCCCTTTCCACTTGATCACAATTTATTCTGAGACAGTAAAAACTTAGAGGCTTAAGTTGAATGACGTCTTTTTGAAAGGATTATATTTTTGAACAAAAATATAATAGTCTGTACATTCATTCAACAAATATCTCCGAGGTTCTTCTTTGGTGACAGGCACTATACTAGTTTTGGAGACATAAAATTCAACAAAACATGATTCCTACTCTTGAGTAGTTTTCCACTTAAAGAGGAGTCTACCCGGGTTTTCATTTCTGGCAGTATATACACGCAAGAGAAGCTTGCTTCAAAATTCTGCTATCTTACATGACGTTGAGCAAGATATTTAATCTTTCTGAACCTCAGTCTCCTCATCTATAAAATGCCAATAATACCTACCTCCTGGGGTTGTTGAGAGAAAGAAATCAGTTAGTAAATGTGAACTGCATTGTTAGTGGCCAGCACATGGTGAATGCTACGTCAGTAATAGCCATTATGATCACTAATACTCAAATGCAGGTAAGAAACAAAGGGCTCTTAAGCAGAAGGTGGCCTCTGCCTAACCTTTGAGGTAGGTCTTGAGTGACGAGGAGGAACTTATCAGGGAGAGACGGCAGGAGAAGGTATCGCAGCAGAGTTGTAAGCATGAGCAGAAAGATGGAGGCACCCTGGGAGTGGAGGGATGCCCCGTATGCCCAGAGCCTACGGAGGCTGTAGGAGCGGCAAGAAATGGGGCCAGCCGGGAGACCGTGAAGCATCCGCACGCTTCAGGACATGTCTGGTCTTTATCCCGTAGGAACAGGAAGCCGACAGAAGTTTAAATGCAGGAGAATGGTGCCATTATCTTTGTTTTGTAGCAAATGAATTCTGGGGACGATATGGAGGAGAAATCGGAAGCAGGAGAATGTAGAGGCAAAGAGGTCAATGAGTCAAATTAGATCCCAAAGAGGAAAAAAACCACCTATGCACATATTAAGATAAATATCCTTGCCATACAATTAAAGTATCCTAATATCCTAGAAAATGCCCCTTCTTCAGGGCCTGATGCTGTCGGGGGAGTGGGGATTAGGCCCACAGTGTCACTGAAGCAGTTTCCTAAACGATGTGGTTTTTCCTCCTACCATGGCCCTCCACACCTACCGCAGGAGTCTGTGTCACAAAGAAACTGAAGCACGTGTCTCTTTATCTTTCGAAAGAACCCACCCTGTTAAGAAGCTGTTCTCTCTGCTATTTGGAGAGCAGTCTCCAAATTATACTTAGAATCTACATAAAATGGACATATTTCACTACCTCGAATGGGAGCACCTGTACATACTGGACACATGCCAACAATTACAGACAAACCACATGTGATCACACACAGGCGCATAGAGGAGTTAGAGCTAACACTTTCTCTGCATTTCCTAGAGAACTTGGTCAGCAATACTACCAAGCCATCATACTCAACTGCCTTTTAAATGTCCACCCAACCCTGTGCACAGTCGGGCTTTCATGAGCATGAGGTACTGGTTTCCTTCATGGAATCCTGTCCTTTAGGGTATAGATATCCTCGGTTCCCAGAGGGTTGCCTGAGAGCAGGATCTGGGAGGTGAGGCTTTCTTGTGGTCAGAGTCAAGAGAACAAGAAGGAAGATAAGATGCCACTTTCTGATAATGCGCTTTCTCTTTTAAAAGTGACCAAGTGTGTTTGATGCTCACTTAGCTCAACTTCAAGTCTAAATGTGGTGGGAGCTTTGTGCCCCCGGCTGGTGAAGCAGAAACAGGAAAGTTTTGTCTATGTGCTGCTGTGACCATGAGATCAAACTTGTTTGGTGGATTTCCATTTGTTCCAAGTCCATTCTAGTTTGGAGTTTTGATGAAGCTAAGACAAGAGTACAAATGAACCCTCTGCACACGGACTTATGGAGAAGAAGGAAACTGATACACTGAACCCACAAAAGGAACACAGACTGAGATTCCCTAAAGTGACAGCCACCTTGCTGCTTAGTAGATACCCAGCAGTAAGGCTTCTTTGTGGGGGTTACTGGAGCATGACCTTATTTCAAAGGAAAGTATAATAGGTCTAAAGTAAAGCTGAAAAGAAAATGTCCAATCAGGGTGGCTGTTACCTCTGAAGAATGGAGGAAGAGGTAAGTCCGTCTAGGTGTGGGAAGTGGGAATTATTCTCAGCTACCTGATACCTCCCCACTTCTCTCTTAACTGGGTGAAAAAAAAGATGGAGACCCAACAAAAGCAGTCGTCTCCCTACTGCTGCAAACAAACATACACACACAGAACGCCAAACAGATAATAATATAAAGTAGCATCAGTCTCAGCACCTTCCCCAGGTCACCCTCCTGGTACTTATGGGATGTAAATCAACTGGGAATAGCAAGGGCTAAAAGCTCTTGTCCATATTCCCCCAACCTCTTTCCCAGGAACTCAGTCGATACAAATGGGCCAGCTTCGCCTCATCTTGCTGTCCTGCTAAGAAACAGTGATAACTGTGCGCATTTCCGTATGTTTGCATTCGCGTGGGAATTTAGATAAACATGCCAAAGTGAGAGTAATTTTTCAGTAGATAGCACTTTACATTTTAATGAACAGATCAAGTTTCAAGGATGCCTTTATTGGGGCAGGGGCTAAAAAAACAATACAGGTGAATTTTTTAAACCCATACATCCTGCATTTAAAAGTAGTCAGCTGAATATCAATTGTTTTTAGTTGATTTCAAACCTCGATCTAAGTCATTATGAAATTAGTACTATTTTAAAGTCCATTAATGTGATCTTATAAAAAATGTGGGTGTTTATTTAAGTTGTTTATCTTTCTTTTTTAAAATTCAGTTTCTCGGTCAGGCATGGTGGCTCACAGCTGTAATCCTAGCACTCTAGGAGGCCGAAGCAGGAGGATGGCTTGAGCTCAGGACTTCAAGACCAGCCTAAGAAAGAATGAGACCCCAACTCTACTAAAAATACAAAAATTAGCTGGGCATCGTGCATGCGCCTATAGTCCCAGCTATGCAGGAGGCTAAGGCAGGAGGATCGCTTGAGCCCAGGAGTTTGAGGTTGCTGTGAGCTATGATGACACCACTGCACTCTACCTGGGCCAACAGAGCAAGACTCTGTCCCAAAAATATGTAAATAAATAAAATAAAATAAAATTCAAGTTTCTCAGAAGAGAGTTTCTGCGTGCTGGTGGAAGAGTTTTGGATACTGGCTGAGGTGGTGATAACACAAATCTACATGGGATCTGTGGAACTATACAGCAAAAAAATCAAGTGCTTGTAAAAATCAGCAAAACCAAAAAAGGTCTATACCTGAGTTAACAGCACTGTGCCAGTGTCAACGTGCTGGTTTTGACAACATACTGAGGCTGTGTGGCACAGAGTATTATTGTCGGGGAAAGCTAAAGAAGGGTACAGAAACTCCGTACTCTTTTTGCAACTTCTTGTGAATCTTACACTATTCCAAAATAAAATTATAATAAAAAAATCATTTATTCACCTGTTTAGTTTGACTGTAGCCAGATGTCAGGCTAGTGGTCTGTCTGTGGTGATATGAGCCTCAAAAAAAATCTATAAGCTGATTTCTTTAAAAAGCATTTATTCGGCACCTGTTACAGGTGTGGTACTGAGTTCAATTCCGGAAGACACAAAAGAAAGATGAGAAACCACAGAGATAGAAATCAATATTAACTATCTTATTTCCTTTCCCAAAGGAACGCTAACTAAAGCAAAGACATCATTTACCTACTCCGCAAATTCTCAGAGACAATCCCTCAAGACGGAATCAGCTGTCAACAAATGTAACAAGGAAGCTGCTGGAATTAACCCACAGTAATCTCCTCAGGTAAGCAGGTGTCAGGTAACAAGCTGTGCTAAAAAATGCTGCTGATATTTTAATGACTCCCTTGCTTTACATAAGCCGTCATTTTGCTTGTTTTCTCAGTCACTCCTTTCTCTCCTCCCAGAGCTCAGTGTTCCCCACACTAGAGGGCCAATAATTGATGCCGGCTTAATGCAGGTCTAAGGCAATATTAAGAACTACTTAGATTTTAAGAAGCAACTGAAATGGCTTCCAGAATGCATGTCTAATTGTGGGATTTCAGGTAAATTACAAGGTAGAAGGGGGGATGTTTGGGAGTATAAGGGTCTTTACAGCATCCCTAAAACCACCCAAGGGTGGCCATCCACTACTCTATCTACTAAAATGACACTTATACTAGGCGATTCTATCGGGAAAAAGTCAAGGCCAAAATGAGGCAGTAAGGATGGACCCTTGGAATGCCAAAGACTTTACAAGAAATATGTCAACAGTTTTTATCTTTCTGAGAAGCTGCCTCTAATAGAAATAAAAGAAAGACAGAGAAGTGTGCAAGGAATAAAATCTCCTGGAACTGAAGCCTCGGCAAACGAATAACCAGGAAGAGCAAATTCAATCCTTCCTGAAATAGAAGATGTGTCACTGCTGTTAACCTGACGCTGTTATTACCTGCAGGTGGCTTGGGCTTTTAAGGACTCTGGAAGTCCCACCTTTTTCTCACTGTTTAAAGGATAAACAACTAGAACAGCACCACATGGGAACAAATGAGTTTTTCAGAGCATTCCCAGAAGAGCTAGGAAACTCCTACTATGAAGAAGGGCCCTAGTCTAATGAAATTTTTTTTAGGAATTTTGTAACAGAAGACTCCCAGAAATATTTGGGATCTGCAGAATGAACACCAGCTAAGAATGATGGGTTGCTACATTCATTTCTCTGTTTCACATCCATGCTATTCCCTTACAAACTTTTACTTAGTCACTTTTGAATGCCCATCTCAGTGGCTACCTCCTCCAGAAAACCCTCCCTGGCCCTCCCCTCATCAGGAAGTAACTGAGCCTTTTTCTGGGATTTCTCTTTCTTCGTGGGCACGTCTGTTGTAGCACTCATTGCTCATGAAGTGGTAATTTATTTGTTTCTGTATCTGTCTTCCTTTCCTCCAAGACTCTGAGCTCCCTGAGGACCGGAGCTTGGTTTTTTGTGTCTACGTTCCCACTTGCATGGTACCTGAATGATAGGTCCTCAATAAGTGTTCAAGGAAAAGGAGAAAAATAAATGACGGAGAGAAATGGAATGGAAGAACCTGGGAGAAACTGATTGTAATGCAACAGCACCAGGATGAGGTGCTAAGCCTACTAGAGAAACCCCACCTCCCAGCATGGTTTTTAACGGTCCCGGGATCCTGTATGGCTTCAGAACTTAAATCACATGACAGAACTTCAATCATATGACAATTATATCAGCTACAATGTTACTACACTCCAGAGAGGATGTGGTGCGTTCAAAGGACTGATTTATGGACTCCTCCCATCTTCTGGGAGAGTTACAGGTTATCTCACCTAACATGTAAGGGGAGAA